>PVIC010016618.1:0-33652 GCA_004025085.1 Thryonomys swinderianus | reverse complement strand
GAATACTCTCATTAGCTGCACAAGCACTTCAAATAGAATCTGGAATTGTCTCAGGCTCACTGATTTGTATAATCCTCCAGTTTAATGCTTCATTTATTCATCTATATAGACTTTTACATTTGTCACACTTGTTTTTGTAACCCAATCCTAGAGAAGAGCTTTTCTGAATTTACATCCAGAGTCTAGCTCAATTAATGTCTTGGCATTAGAAATAAAAATTTGAGTATTGTCAGAATAACAGTGGAATTGACAAGCTGGAGATTTAGCTCAGTGGTTCCAGCGCCTGCCTAGCAAGCACAAGGTCCCTGGTTCAATCCCTGGTAACCACATACAACAATGCTGGGTGTGGTGATTCATGCCTGTCATCCCAGCACTTGAGAGGCAGGGGCAGGAGTATTGCTAAGTTGGAGGCCTGCCTGGGCTACATAGTGAGCTCAGGGCCAGACTGAACTACAAAGTGAGACCCTGTCTCAAAAAAAAAAAAAAAAAAAAGGATGGCATTGAGAGCTTCCTATTGGATTACATGTGGAATGAGTATAGGTGAAATAGAAAAAAAAGATGAGCAAGGAGTAAGGAAATGAAATAAGATAGAAGAGTAAAAAGGAGAGTGGACCAGGAATTTAAGATTAAGTGGACCCTTGACTTATGCACACAGTTCATTCCTGAGATCTGGTTTTAATTCATATTTGGTCCATTGCCTTCAAAGTCTCTCTCTTGTACAATACTGAGTCACACTTCTTCCAGGCAGACCTCGGTGTCCTTAGAAAGATACTTAGAGGATTTTTCAATTAACCTGACACAAGAAAGGATGTTGTAATGTTCCTTCCAGAACTCTTTAAAGTGCTAAATCTATATCTGAGACCATCTAGAAGTATAAGAGGCTGGCTTTTAGGTTGTAGCTCAAGACTTTGTCCTTAAGTTAAAACTAAATTTCCAGTTCTAGCAGAAGTTGGTTGTATGTCAGGTGGGTCATAACTCGAGTGTCTGTTGTACTAGCTCTAGCTGAGGAAGATGACAAATAAATAGGAGTGGGCAGCAACGTCCAGAAAAGTGAAAATAAATCAGAACCATAGAGTATTTGAAACTGAGTGAAGAAAATATTTAAAAATTAAGTCTAATAATGAGTTATGCAAGTTGGCAAGCCAAGAAACACTGGTGCTTTTGTTCATGATGAATTTTAGAGCAGTAAATGAAGGAATATGTTATGGTAAGGAGAGAAACATGAGTTTGAGATTCAGGGGAATGCTTCTCAGTATTTTGTGCATGCAAATAGAACTTGAGGGAATTGAAGTCAGTCGAAGGCCATTGTTTGGTAATGACTTGGAATGATGTGTAGTAGCGTGGGAGTGATGGCAGTGTGGTCCAATCCAGAGGGAAAGCTTAAAGGCGCAATGTGTTGTCTTTATTGTACTGTTATTATATTTGAATTTGAATTCTAATGTAACTCTAATTCTTTATTCTAATGTTATCACAGTATTACAGGAATGATGCACTTGAGTTAAGATGTAAGAATGAAAAAGAAAAACTCTTTACTTAAGCTTTTGCACATTTATTATTTCATTCAATCAACTCCAAAATCCACTGATATCAAATTAGTAGAAAAACTGAGAAATGATAAGTCAGATTTTCAGGTGGCCTTGGCTTCAGAATCTCATATCTCAAGGGCAGAATGAGAGATTGGAAGGAAAGTACACCAGACAATACATGGACTTCTTTCAAGATCCTTCCATTTGCTAGGGAGAAGTTACAACGAAGTATTTGAAAATACAAGGAGTGCAACATATTTGAAAAAAAACTATACTGCATAATTCAGTATTACAAAGTTGATATGAAAAGAAGAAAAACTACTTTGAGTGGTTACTGATAAATTCAATGTTGATGCAAAAATAAGATGTCAGTGAGATGAAGAGCGTGAGGAGGAAAAGGAAAACTAGACCGCTGTTGTCTCTCTCGTCTGTGCTGTCGGTGGACACCTTGCACTAATATAACACACAGCGCAGAGCTCTGACGACCCTGCTGTCCTCCGTTCCTCATGCCGCGCCCCTCTTCTTTACATGTCTGCCCTCCTCCCCACGAGTGGAGCCTCCTGCATAATTCCTTCTCCGCTTCTCTCCTTCATTAAGAGCATAACGCTTCACTTTTTGCATCTAGCGTTCTCACAGCTTCCCTTAAAAATCTCTTTCTGCCCTGTGCCCAGGAGTCACCTTGCTCTGGGTGTTTACAAAGCTCTAGTGCTCCTTCTTCTGCACGCACGTACTTCTGTGTTCAGGACACCAGGACCTCTCTGGGCATCAGGGCCTGCCTTATCTCTCATCTCCCTTTTTACTAGAAAAGTGTGTTTCTCCTGAGATGCGAAGTGTTGTTTACAAAAGCATTACTGAATGAAGAAAGATGCGCGTATTGGAAATCAGAGTGCCCAAATCAGACATTAACAATTACCTGTCCTGTTCACCTGGATAGTATCATGACTGTTTTAAACTTAACATGGGTAAGGTAAGGACTTAATTTTCTTCCATATTCTCTTTTCTGTAGGCACCAATTCATTCAGTGAGCCATTGATCCATTTAGTACGTGTGGGATGCCGCCTGTGTGCCAAGCTGGATGTGAAGACCTTAGCCCTATCACGCCATCTCCCTTCCATTACTTAAACTCCTCTGCCCATGGTGATTCCCCTCACTCCATTTCACTCACATCATCTGCAAGCCTTATTTACTCTATTTCTGGTAAATTCCAAATTGTCAGCTACTCTCACACTCAACTGCTTTGATCCACGTTGTCATCATTACTCAAGTTATTATGGAATTTGCCTCCTAATTTATGTACTTAATGAAATTCTAATCTCTGTTAAGCCATAACCTGCACATCAGAAAAATTAAAATTCTAACTGTATAGATCATGACACATTACTTCCCTCCTATGATGCCCCAACAATTCTATGTGCATTTAATTCCAACATTTGTACCATTATAACACAACTTAATTCTCATTTTCCCCCTCCTCTACCCACCCCAGCTCCCCCCACCCCTATATACACAAGCATCGTTTCCTTTTCTTAACATTAATTTTTCTTTCTTCTAGTTCCAACTTTTAATGATTTTCTATGAGTTGCAAAGGTTTGGCTGACATACTCTTCCAATTTTGCTTTATTTTTTTCTTCTAGCTCCAAAACAAACACTATGGTTGTGTTTCATTTCTTCACATATTCTCTTCTCATTCTCAAGTTAAGGCATTGTACCTCACATTTCTTAATTCCTCTGCTCATGGTTAATCTTTTCTTATTTTTGAAAATTTAAATACTTCCAGTTGAGTGAGTTCTTTTGGACTACTTTATCTAAAATAGATCTGCATTCTTCATTTCAGCATCTTATTTACTTCATGACGTTTTTTCTCTACAATTTAATTTTTTAAAATTAGATGCATCTTATTTACTTCATGATATGTTTTTTTTCTCTACAATTTACATTTTTAAAAAAGTATATGCTGTTGCATTTCTTGCTTCTTGCCCTTACTCGTGAAGTGGGAGCTAAGTAGGTTCAGTTCTTCTGGGAATCTTTACTAGACAATCGATTGCACACAATCCAGGATATAATTTTTTAGAAGTAGCAATCACGCGTCAAGATGAATTGTCAGCTTGGCTGTATTTCGTGACGCCTGCACAGGTGGCTGGGTCTCAAGGGAACCGTGCTCATCAGGGGAACAGTCCGCTCCGGTTCTGCTGAGTGTGCCATGAAGAAGTGGCCCACTTGAGGCGGGGTCCCGGGGCACAGGCCTCTGGAGCATATGGCACTTGTAGTACTTGATCCAGGCCACTGCTGTCTAAGTAGGTTTCCTCCAGCAGACCCTCGCAGAGGGTGTTTCTGCTGAGGGCCAGCCAGCCCTGGTCTGAGCCCTCTGAAGGTGTGGGCCAAATGAACCTCTCCTCCTTTTCACAGGTGTCTTTTGTGTCGGGTAATGTGTCCAAGAATAAACAAGCTGATGCAGTGACTGGGGACTGACTGAAAGAATGAAGGAAGGGGGAAAGACCAAAAGGTCGAAAGGAAGGCACAGAGAAAAGAGGAGTACAACTTGTAGTTTAGTGCTCACCAGTTAAAACAAACTATGATTTAAAAAAAAAAAAAATCTCCTCTGAGTAAAACTCAATGACTCATTGTGAAGCAGGCTTTACATTTAAAAATTAAGTAATTGGAATGTATAATTTTTGCTTTACCGTTCACTGAATTGAATTTTTTTAAAAATACTGTACCATGTACATTAAAGTAAGTACAATGTATTACAATTTTATGGAAGAGGAAGGCCTAGATATTTTATTTAAATCATCAATGTCATAAATATATTAAAAATACTATGTAGGTATGTTGAACATCTATAAAACATAGTTAATACGTGCTCAGAGACTTCTTTATTTAAAGGTGAATATATTCTAATATGTAAATAAATTCAGTGACTGCTTATAATTTCAGAAACAAATATAAAACTCTATTAGTGTCAGTTATTTTCAAATAAAGAGCTTACTAAAGATTGAATCTTTCAACTAGTGTATGGTACTAAGTGAAAACTGTTCCTGGGGCAAAGAGAAGAGCTGAACTAGATGGAATAGTTTCTGTGACGAATTGGGTAATATGATACATTATCAAATCACAAAGTGCATTTTTTCCATAAGATACTGAGTTTTCTTCAACACTTAAGCATAGCTGAAAAGTTAGTGGTCTGTTACTAGACTGACTTCTATTTGGATGTCATCAGTAGAGGTTGTATTTTCTCAGTAATGATAATGGGATGTATGAACTTTAGAAAGAAGAAATCATGTTAAAATGAATATGGAAGATCCAACATTCTTTTACAAATAATTCAATTTTATGTGTATTTTATATTTGTCTTTTGCATGAGCTTGAGCATCAGTAATTCAGTGCCACTCAACAGGCATATGTTTTCAAGCGGTACTTTCCTACTTTTAATGTGAAGACCCCCCACACCCCACTAGAAGGTACCAGAGGACACCAGGCGGATCTAGAAAACAGAAGTGTGAAAAGCATAGGTTATGGTAGTTTTTATCCCAGGACTCAAGGAAAACATTGTTTATTTTTCTTAAAAGTTTGAAGATGAGAGACCTGTAAGCTTTAACAGTTACTCACTAGTTCTAATGATGTGTTTTAAAGACAAAAAAGATACTGGATTTACCTTATTGATATGGGAACCAGTTAGGGATTTATGGTGAAATTCTTAGCAAATATTTATCAGCAGCCCTTCAGTAAGCACTGTGTTGGCTTAGGACAGAAAAATGAATGAGGTATGTTATTCTCAAGAAATTCCATATTTCTGTGGGAAATTATAAATTACACTTAAAAGCACAGGGTAGTCTGGAAATAAGGAATACAGCGGCTACGCTGAAGATGCTTCATGAAAATGCATTTGTGTAATACTGAAACAAGCCACTTAAAGTGAGTTCAGTGAAAAGGGTGGTGAGAACATGGAGTGCAGGGTTAACAAGAAATAGAAAGAAGGATTGAAAATAGAAGGATTTTAACAGCAGATGCCCAAACCCAAACTAGAATTAAAGATGGCACATTTACACCCGACAAATGTCTCGGGATTCACTGGCCACATGGTAAATCTGGTGGTAGGCCATGCATTTGCTTTCTCAGAGACAGGAAGATGAATGCAACCAAACATTTTAGAAAGAACTTTATATATGTTCTGACTTTATAGTTTGAAAATCTAACTTGTCAGTATGTACATAATAGCAATGTAAGTCTAATCAATGCCATTCTATAATTACTAATATGAAATTTATTATTCATTAGCAGCTTATATTTATTAAATTTTATGACACCCTGTACTGATAGCTTTTTATGCATTTAATTGTATTTTTGTAGGAAAAATGAAATAAATCAGTCTGTGTAGAATAATAACAAATCAAAGCAAGAAACAGATGGGAGAGAGTAGTTAAAGCTTCACAGAATAAATAAGAGTTTTTCAGGTAGGACACAGGGCTCTGAAAGAACATGTAAGAATCCCCAACCCAAGAATATTCAAGATATATTGTAGAAACAGGAAGTATCCAATAAGGATATGTACTAAGAATAGGGAAGGATTTACATAGTACTAGTGAGCAAAGTATGCTGAGTTTAAAATTTCTAATCTTATGCCATTATTTGGAAATATGACAGATATTATAAATCCCTCTTTATGAATTGTCTCAATTATTTAAACTCATAGTAAAGAGAATGGTGCTTTTGAAGAACAAATGCACTGGGAAAAGGAAGTAATCATTTTAGTTTTCTTTCATTTGTTGTTTTAGTTTAGTTTTTGAGAGAAGATCTGGCTGTGTGAGCCATTAAAACTAAATGTAGATAATTAATCTATTACTTCACTTATAAATCCGGGTCTTTGACAATAGTTAAATTTATTTAATATGGGTAGTTTTCTTGGTTATTACCAACAATTAATACATATTGTGTAACTGCTGAAAAATGGACTTCTTACATAAAATGAAATGTAATGTAATTCAGCTGGGCTCCAGGAGAGCTGGATGCTACATTCTAGTGACAATAAATGAGTTCATATTACTGAAATATTAGAAATTTCCCAAAGCTTAAACCAAAAGTCACAGAGCAATTAACTTCAAATTTATTCATGTATTTTACAGCTTAAGTTTTGTTTCTTAGAAGAGTTTATTTAGAGCCTTCCAAAAAAGATTGTTGCAAACATGCAAGGACACTATCCATTTTAATACTTGTCATTATTATATTGAACTACATAAAAATATATTCTAAGCCCAGCACTGTGGGATATGGCTGTGATCTCAGCACTCTGGAAAGCTGAGGCAGGATAATCATAAATTTGAGCCAAGGGTGAATAATTTGGATATTTAGCAAAACCTGGTAAGAAGATTTTTTTAATAAATTGAGTTTATAGGTAGATTTTAGGAATGTTTTATGATCACATTTCTCATTTGTACCTGTCATAATATATCTTCTATTTCCAAAGAAGTGAAGGATCTCTGAGTAACAGGTTTCAGGTGAGCAAAGCAAGTTAAAAAAATACTGCCGAACAGCAGGAGTAGCAGTGAGGCAACAGTATTAAGGGAAATGAATCAGATACACAAACGCAAATGTCCTGTGGTTTCTCTATCTGGGAAACACAAGATATAAGCGAAAGGCAAAGTGAAAGACAGGTAGGAGGAAGGACAGAGGTAGATGTATTGCAAGAGGGAAGGAGACCAAGAGAAAGAGTGAGAAGAAGGGGATTTAAAAAATAAATTGAGCATATTTGCCAATTCCCCATGAGAAATTTAATCAGGATGTTTTGCAAACAGACATTGATAAAAGTCAGAACTTAAAAAAAAATTAAAAGAATCTAAGAACACCAAGTGCTCAGCTGAGCTAAGGACACTAGAAATTATTAGTTTCACCATATAAACGTCTATAGTCTATCATTAAAAATTTAAAAGCAATTGAAAGATGGGAATTTTATTTATCATCCAAAGATGTCAACAGTTTATATTTGAAGTGTTAGGATTACTTAAAACATAATGATTACTCTAGATATTTAGACATTTTGTGGAAACAGTGAAAACAGTGCTATAAATTAATGTTTTTTAAAAGTTCCTAAATTCATAATCCATATCTTAACTTTTCATATCAGGTCTCTTTTGAAAGTAATTGTAGTTGTCCATTTTGTGCTCCTGTGACAAAATACCTGAGGTTAGGTAATTTATGAAGAATGAAGATGTGTGTCTCACTGTTCTGGAGACTAACAACTCATACAATAAAGGCTGGCAAGTGGTTGTCTGGAGAGGGCCCAATCTATTCTTGAACTGGCACAATAGCCTGGCATTCTTAAGTGATAGAAGGCAAAAGGCAACTGGAAATGTGCTTTTATAAGGCGAAGTCCTGTTATAAGGTCATTTAATCACATATGTGAAGGAAGACCTCATAGTGACTCTACTATCTTCCAAAAGCAAAAACTCCCTATACCTATACTGCTGCATCAGAGAATGTTTGAACATGAATTCCTGAGAGACAGAAAATTGGAGCTGTAGTGCTAAGCTACCCTCACACCCCACGTACAGTACACGTCCTCTCTGAAATGAAGCCCAAATTGTATGGAAAGACACAGTTCATTCCCAGTCTGGGCTGCTCTTCAGTTGTGTACTGTTCTGTGTGATCATTTTCCCCAGATATACTGACTTAAGATCTCTGCCACATCACATATGCCCCTACTCTAGTCCCTAATGAACCCTAAGTTGACTTTTCTTACTAAAGTCATACTTACTATTTAATTCTACCCAAAGCTGCAATTTCCGGATTTCCAAAGCCAATTCAATTTAGAGTTCTTTCTTACAGTGTGTGTTCTCTGGAGCCTGTGGCACTTTTTAGCTATCTTGAAGTGTAAATTTTGGAAGGCAGCTATGCTCACCACTATACCACCAATGCCGCACATTTTTGTATAATTCATTATATATTTTAAAATTTTTTCTAAGATATGTAAGTTATTTCAGGGTCAGTAGTATCACTTGTAACTAAAAAGTAAGCATTTTTTATCTGTCACAAAGAACCATAAGGCCAAAATATAAATTAACTGACCCTAGCTTATAAATTTTTGTAAATTTTCATTTTATCACAGTTAAAATCTTTGCATTTTATGCAAATTAAAAATCTCATCAAATCCTGGCATTAAGAATAATATTTGACAGTGTTCGTTTTGGGAAAGTCTTTTAGGCAGAAAAAATATTTTTAAAATACTAATAAAATTTGAAAACATTAAGTGACTTCCACCAAAGGATACACTGTTTCAGACGACTTATAAGGAAATGACTGCGTCCACATTGCAGAAAGAAAATTATTTTGAGTTGGATCACACAACGTTAACCAAGTTAAACTGTAGATGAATAAACATCACTGGCAACTCAGCTGATGCCAAGGACTATAAAACATGATTCAACTGTATAAATCATACATGAAAATAAAAAGTAATCACAAACAGCACCAAAGTTACAATAACAAATGATCTTTGATTTAAATCTCATGTTTTATTCAGACAGGAAAACCTCAAAATGGACCACTGTCTTAAATGAAAAATGTAAAACTAGTTTTAGTTTTATAGTGAGTCAGAGAGTATTATCAGGTTCTGGAACCAGGTTGAGTCTTAAACATGACATAAAATAACCTATTTGGTAATGGAAAAAGCTAAAATATTAATTGAGAGTAATGATATTTATCATATTTATCTTGGTATGAAATTCAAAGTTATTAGTATTTCTGCACATGGCTACTTAGAAGATCCTATTTAATGAATACAGTCTAGCATATTACATATTGATGCATTTATTCATTTCCAAAATTTCTCTTTGGAGATATTTTTCAGGAAAACAGACACAGTATTTGTCTTATTTTCTTCATTTTACATTTCATTTCTAGACTAGTACAGTGCTCAAAATAGGTACATAAAATGTGTGAAATGAATGAATATTCTAATTTTACTGATGATAAAACTGAGTCCCTAAAATATTTAGTGTTTTCTACCATCCATACAAGTAGAAATAGACAAAATACAGGTACACAGGGATGACAATCTGTTCTCTTTCCAAAATTAAAAAAAAAAACATTTACTCACTCTTTTAATAAGAATTTGTTTGGCTAAATTAAATCCTTTGTACCCTAACAACATGAACAAATATTCTGTGAGAAGACGTGGTACTTTTTTATGAAAAGAAACTGAAAAATAGCATATACTAAAGTATTTGTACATTTATTTGAAATGTAGTTAACTATCTAGTAACCTAAGTCAAAATACATTAGTGTACAGAAAATGAAGGACCCAAAAGCAAAAAATGATAATTAGTTATGTGTTTTAACAGTCAAGTGTTCAGGAATATGAAAAGAAATATGGACAGTAATTGTCATTCCGAATAAAACCATGTGGGAAGTCATGGGCAGAGACACGACAACAATACTGTTTGCAGGAAATGCGAATTGTGCTCCCTGGATTCTTCATGTTGGAGACAATTCAGCAGCGTACCAGCACACACTAATTTATCACTATTTGATTTACTTTATAGCTAAATGTCTAATTGGAATACTTGGACAATGAAAGAATTAATTTCAGGATAGTAGAACTGATATTAATAATTCCTCACATGAGATACATGCTATTTAGTCTTTGGAACAAGTCAAAGAGTTTGTAAATAAATGAATAAAGAACAAATAAGCCAGGGTTAAAAAAATAATAACATAGCTAGGAAACACCCAGACAGAACAAAAACAGAAAGCGTAACAGTGAGTTAACGAGTTAACTGATTTTATTATGCTGCCTATGGACAATGAAGCATTTATTACTATTAGTTACTGTGGAAATCTTAGAATTATAAAGCATGAATCAGTAATACACAAGTTAATAAATTTAGCCTCTAACTCTTCAGAGAGACTGAGTTGTAAAGAATAGAAACTGTTCCTGCTTGATGGCAAAAGACTTAATGTATAATAAAAATCATCCAGAATCAGGTCACTATCGACTTAACTGTGGACTTAAGTCAGGCCTGTTGTCCTTAACAGATGATAAGCATGATCAAGTCCTCGCAGTGTGTACTGTTGGAGTGTTGAAGTACATCACAGAGCAGAAATGCAACATTAAACACTACATATTTTATAATTGTTGAAGTCTGATCTTTAATTGTGAATTTTTATCATCATTAAAATCACTCAATTAAAAAAAACTTAAGATTCATATACTAGCATTTTTCTTATAAAAAGGGATATGATTTCTTAAAAAGCTGTCATAATCAGCTTTTCTCAGTTTAATTTATAATCTTTATACAAGAGGAAGGAGGTAAAGAAAAAGAGATGTAGATTCTGCTCTAAATATTTTATATTGCATAGCATTTTTATGGTGTCATTTTGTACCTAATTGGAACATTTAACTTTATAGCTGACAGCATCACACTTTTTTTGTGAAATACCCTCTTCATTTTTATTGCACTAGTTTTTCTTTTATCTATTGGATTTTTTATGTTTCCAACTCTTACATCTTTCTATTATCCTTGGTCTTTATGTACCTGGACTAACTTTTCTTCATAGCTCATGTTTTAAAATCTCTCCCACATTATAACTCCAGTCCATACTTGTGTGCTCTGTACTGAGCTCCAGATCAATGTAACTTACTCTCTTTGCTATTTATTCCCCCTTGGATATCTCAGTGGAATTTCACTATTAAAATCTATGAAATAAATCTTTCCTGGAAAAATATATTGTGTCTTCCAACATTCCTTGTCTCAGTGAATGATCCATTTGTCCATGTGTCCCAGCTGTGTTCTAATTTTTGCTAACTGATCATTCTTATATTCCCACCTGTGTTCTAATTTTTGCTAACTGATCATTCTTATAGGCCATAGCTGGAACAAAAATGCCTGGCATACAATATAAAGGAGGAAATCATGTTTTTGCTTAAGGTTTCAGAGGAATAGTCCATGGTTAGCTGGCTCCAAGGGCAGAGACAGCAAAAATTTGATGGAGCAAAGGTGCTTATTGCATGGCTGGCAGGAAGCAATGTCTCACCTGTAGCTGAACCCACCTCCACATACCACATTCAACTGGGGAAACATCAGTAGATGCATGCACTAATGAGTCATGTTGTAAGCCAATCTTCTCTCTAGGATTTTTTTTTTTTTTGAGACAAGGTCTCGCTTTGCAGTTCAGGCTGGCCTGAGCTCACTCTGTAGCCCAGCAAGCCTCGAACTCAGCAATCCTCCTGTTTCTGCCTCCCGGAGTGCTGGGATTACAGGTGGGAGCCACACGCCTGGCCTCTCTAGGAATTTTAATCTACTCAGACACATACACAAGACTAAGTGGTACAAGTCCCACAGATAAGAAATTTCTAATTTCTGTTAAATCCCTTCCCAAATATATCTAATGCAGCCCACTACTACCTTACCATATTACTACCCATCTTAAAGGCACTACAATCGCTGTCTCCTAGTCTCTAGTTCTCAGATTTTTTAATAGAATCTTGTTTGAAAATGCAGATATGATTGTGTTGTACCATACTAGACTGTTCCTTCCATCAAGAACTCCTCAGTGACTTCCACTTGTTTTTAGAAGGCTGAAAATATTTAAAAAGGCTCACAGTGCCCAGAAGTCTGGTCTTATTTTTAAACAATTTTATCTGTGTATTCTCCTCTTGTCCCATCACTCACTGTGTTCCAGACAATCTAGACCATTTTAGTTGCTCCAAGCACCAAATTGTGTCCTTTATCTTACTTATGACCATATTGTTACTTTGTCTGCTTAAAATACCCTCTTTGGTCTCCCAGTTTCCTCTCTTCACAGGCTTTTCCTATGTTGTCTTCCCTTCTACTTGCTGTGTCAGCCTTTACTCCAGGTATCTTTCCTTCTTCCTAGGGATGTTGAGCCCTCTTGAGAATCCTGTCTTATCTTCTATATCTGAAGACAGTTGTTGTATTTTCTGTACAAAACTCTCATTTGACTAGTTATCTGCTTCTTGTACAGGTTAGTAAACTTTAAAAGGGCAGGTCATACATATATATTCATAGACACTTCCAATGCCAAACATTCCTGGTGCTCAGCATTGTATGGAAAACTCCTCTGTAAATACTGATGATGTGACTGATCAAAGGAATGAGCTCAGATGCCACTCAGGGCACCTCAGGCTGCCCCCTCTGCATTGCCGTGTTTTTAAATGTTGCCGGGAGTGTCTCCCCTTATAACACACCCACAAGCAGAATTCTTACTGGTTTCCTTATGCGTGTTGATGTATTTTAACTTCATAAAAGTAACACACATAATGCCACATTTTCTTTTCAAAAAGAATTATAATTAAGCACTCTATGACATATTTGCATTTAACTTTTGTTTTCTTAAAATTTCTATATGTACAATCTATGGATATGTATACATATATTTATAAAGGTAACTTCTAATTATGGATGGTACAAACCCCAAAAAACTATATTTTATGGAACCAAGATCAAAATATCATGAGGTGAAGATTAGTATTTAAGAGTTTGATTAAATTATAAAACATGGATGTACACTACTCTCGCTCTCAAAGAGCATTGTATGTTTTCATTCACACTGTCCCCCATCTAGGACACAGGGTGCTGCTCACAGGGACTCTGCTATCTCCAGTGGAGCCCAGCGTGAGACACGGTCTGTTCTGTGCATCCTAATTTTTTCAGGTTCATTTTCTTTCCTCGCTGCTTCTTTGTTACCTATTAATGAAGAGGAACTCTGCAATCAGTTTTTTTTTTTTTTTCCTAAAATCGCAGTACTTGTAGAAAAATTCAAAACTTGGGAATCACTGCTCAGCACACTGTTAATTAGGTTTGAGTCTTTCATGACAGGGTTTGGGGCATTCTATTGATTTCCTTGGAATCCATGTTATTCTTCCCACTTTCAAACCTTCAAAGTATATTTTTTTCCAGAATGAAATTTACATATTTCTATGCTGTATTTTTTAAATTGAATTCTTTATCGGTACATTTTATATACAGCTCACAATCACACACAACGTGGGGGAATTTGTACCAGTATATGACATTAATTATTTCTCATTTTTACCCACATCCCTGTGCAACCAAAACTCTCCACCCCATATATACATGCTCTCTTATTTTTTTCAGAATCATATTTATTCCTTCCCCTCATTATGTTCCCACACCAAATCCCCTTTGGATATTTCCTATTTTACCAAAATTATCATACATTCCAGTATGCTCTATTTTTGCAGCAGAGACCAAATCTGTGTCTTTTAACTTAGCCCCATGTAATCCTAGTGTCTAGGTAGAAATGAAAAAGTCTAATTTCACCATTTATAAGTGAGGAAACTCCTATGGAAATAACTTGAGCTTTCCCATATGTTATTCCTCAAAGACTGAGACTCCAAGGTATAACAGCTGTTGAGCCATCTGTGAGTGGCATGACGTTCCAATAGCAAGTGCGTGTCATCAATACGGAATGTAACCCAGAGTTAAGATTAGGGCAGAACTCATTAGTAGAATGTAGAACACAGGTTAATCTGCATTAAATACTCTAAAAATCATTATTTGGATAAGATAGCAACAAACTACCTGCCTTTGCATATGATAGAAATAATAAAGAATATAGAAAAGTTTCTTTCTTTTCTAGAATGTTCTAAATGATATAGATTTCTGTACAGTGATCTGTTCTTCAGAGGCTAAGGGCCAGTGTCTGTAGTTAGATATCAATCTTGTGCCTCCTTTTGTGGACACAAAGTTTTGTGGATGAAATCACGAACCCTAATTAGTCGACTTTGAATTAATGATTAAAAAAGAATGTCCGTGTAGGCTTGGTCCAGCCTAGTGACCTCTCAGAGGCCCTCTGACTGAACGTAAGTCAGTAGACTTCCAGGAAGAGGAAGTACTATAAAACGGAGAATGGAAGCGATTCCAGGCTCTGAGAGCCTCATTTCAAGCTACAGAGATATAAAGTCTGGTCACAGAGTGGTCCGGGAAAATGCCATTGTAAACATGAACACTGGATCAGCCTGGCAGTTACCTGAGGAGAGGCTTAGCTCATTCATGTGGAGATTCCTGACCTCTAAAACCTGGGTAATAATGTTTTGTTTATTCTGAGCTGCTGATTTGTAGTGTTTTGCTATGTAGCTGTGGAAAACTAATATTGAAGGAACAAAATTTATAATTTTACCTCTTAATTATTAAAGAACACATAATACATTTTGTTTATGTGATTGACTTGTTATTCTAAAAAATATTAAAACAAGTGATTTAAATGTTAGGATAAAGAGACGAGGCCATAAAAATAGAAAGTGAAGTAGCACTGAAAAAACAGGCTTCTGGCATTTGTCTTCAGCATCTCCATATATCTGTGACAATAGTGTTTGTGTCCATATTAAAATAAACTCTGAGAAAAGCATAATCCAAAGCATAATTCCAAAGCACTATTCCAAAGTAAAAAAATGTGTGGAAAATATAGCATTTCATAGGAACATAATTTCAGGATATGCAGCACCTAAAAAATAGAAATGTTTCTTGAGAGACGAGCTTCTTTGAGATAGAAGTCAGTCTTAACTTTGGAATTGGCCTATGAGAAAGCATAAGAATATGTAAGAATTTCTAACAATACATGAGAGCTGTAGGTAAAATACTTTCCTATCAAATCTCTGTGCATACCTAACATCCATCTTTTCATTTGTTTGCTTCAGGCAAATGAAATTCAGCAATTCACTTTTTTTTTTTTGCTTTTTTTTGGAGACAGGGTCTCGCTTTATAGTTCAGGCTGGCCCTGAGCTCATTATGGTGCCCAGGCAAGCCACCGCGAACTCAGCAATCCTCCTGTCTCTGCCTCCCGAGTGCTGGGATTACAGGCGTGAGCCACCATGCCCAGCATTACATGTGGTAACCGGGGATCGAACTCAGGTCCTTGAGCTTGCAAGGCAGGCACCGGAACCACTGAGCTAACCCTCCGGCCCAGCAATTCACATTTTTATGTGAAGCATTCATCTATTTTCTACTCTTTATTTTTACTCCTTTACCATTCACTTTCAAGTGTCTTTATAAAGTCTTTCTCAATTGATACATTGCACTAAGGTCTTTTGGAAATTCCAAACTATTTTTAGTCAATCATGTTTGATTCAAAACACAAAAAAATGCATATTATGTATATATTTAGTTTCTCATAAAACAATAATGAGACATAAATAGTAGGTGATGCAAATTTGAAGATATGACAAGTTTTCTTAATTTTAAAATGTAATTTAACAGAAGCTTCATATCACTTCAGAGGAACTGAGTTTTACAATCAACATTTTGATAGCATATCAGTAGTAGAACTAAAAAAAGAAACTAGCCTTTTCCAAAATCTTAATATGATGAGACAGTGTATAGAAAGAATCAAAACTATTTAAAATTATACTTTCTTCATGCCATTAATCTGTGATTTTGATCAGATGTTTGAATTTTCTAGAAAACTCAAAGTGTTGATTATGCCAAGTTTGTGTAGGGTCTAACTGAAATTTGAGTGCATTAGCTTTGGGAATATAACTAAGTGCAACCATTCCCAGGAATTTCTTAGAAATAATTAGAAAAATAAAAAAGCATTTGTACCCATGCCTGAGCAGTTACACTGCTGAACACATATGCCAAGAAACTTGGACTAAATGAGCTTTAATTGTACGTATCAAAGTGGTGCTTGTGTCATTAGGGAGCTGGTTGTAATAGTCTTCCTGTAGTAGGATCACAGTGAAGCAGCCACATATGAAACTCTAAAGTAGGAATCACTGACAACCTTCTGAAAAATACTAATGTCCTAGTCTCATCCTCAGATATTTTTATCCAGTCTGTCTGGGATCTGAGAAGTGTTGATTCCACTAGATCTTTCATCCAAGATGATTATTGAAGAAAGATAAAAAGATTCTGAAAAAAAGTTTAAAATCAGACTGCTAAGTGAGAAGAAACAGCAAGAAATCTGTAGCACAATACCACTTTTATAAACAGAAAGTAATACTCTATGACTTATAAAGATACAAGAAATTCAAGGATATGTGACAAACATACTTGAGTTAAGATGCATGGGAATCTGTAGTGTGGATAAAAGAGAAATCAGTACTTATAAATACCTAAATCCTTACAGCATGTGATGTTGCAGTGATGCAAAGAAATCTGATGTCAAGGCTCCAAAATTAAGAAACAATTTATTCCATTTATGAGCCTCAGCTACCAGTGAGGACATCAATAGAAGCACAATATATAAGTGCTGGATGAACTGTCCTTGCTGTATGTATTAGTTTACACTGTACATTTCTCTTCTTTCTTCTACTCAATGTGTATTCCTCTATATTTTTATTTGGGTAGAACACTTGTTTTTATCCCACTCACTGCTTTTTCACCTGAGACCTTTTTTTTTGTTGTTGTTAGATCTTACTCTAAGTGAAAATTCAGTAAACAAAAAGAATATTTCAGAGCCAGAGATTTAGCTCAGTGGTTCAGGCTTCTGCCTCACAAGCGCAAGGTCCTGAGTTGATCCCCAGTAATCACATACAGTGCTGGGCGTGTGACTCACGCCCACCAACAATCAATACCACATACCACAGTGTGGGGCTTGATGACTCACACCTGTAATCCCAGCACTCGGGAGGCAGAGACAGGAGGATTGCTGAGTCTGAGACAAATAAGAGAAGAAAAGATTGTTATGAAGGAGAATAGATTTATTAATGAACAGTGGTGGGACCATGACAAATGTTTCTTTTTTTGATATTTGAAATTTCTTCATCTGTCATATAAGAAGTTTAACAGATTTTGTTACAAATTGAATAGATGGTTCTCATGACCTGAGATTTGTAGCTCAGCATAAGGAAGTCATCTATTTGGAGCTATCAATCAGAAGGTCAACCGCTGAAAAATGTTAGTTCACAATCACTATTCGTGTGCTCAAAAATACTGTGTGCAGTTGATGTTAATCAGACCAACAGTGTTCATAACTGCTTTTTTGCTTAGATTGAATGATAATAACTATGCTCTTTCCATGTTCTTTCTCTCTTCTCTAGAGTCTCAGACATATTGTAGATATTATTTCCTTCCTCAACATACATAAGTGATTTAGAATTTAAGCAAGTACTGCTGTGCTAAGTCATCTAACACCCTGTGCATTCCACAAGTCCGTTATCACCCTGACAATACTCTATTTACATATAAGTTCATCCCCATTACACTAAATGTTGAATTTATTGCACAAAATCAAATTATCAATTTTTCTCCAAATTTTCCTTTTTGTTCCTTTTTTGTTGCTGCTTTTTGTATCATTTTCATTTATTTTTTTCATGAGATTGATTTTAAGATTCATATAGAACAAAGTCTTGTACATAGATGAGTAAGTCATTTAATTATTTTAAAGAAAACTACCTATAAAGTTAAATAATTATAAAGCAAAAGAATTAAGTAGATATGCTTGTTGACAACACATCTGAATGACTAATATGAACTCTTACTGAAATATCAAATATCTTGGAAACTTATTAAAGCAAGCTAGCCATCAAAATTTAAATTACACAAGTCACTTTTATAGTTGTAATACTTCACTTTACTGCGCAGCACACCTAGAAAGGGTTCCTTTGGGAGAAAAATCAGTTTTTTATCTTGAAATTCATTTTGACTCAATAAATATTTATTGGATGACTACTCTGGGATAAATCCTAAGCACACAGAACACAAGCTCAGGGAGCTCAAAGTCTTACGGCGGGGCTGCCTTTGTACATAAATATGTGTGCTCAGAGAAGGAGAAGAATAAACAGCACAACAGAACACGCTTCTCAGAGAAGTAAGAGATTAATAGTGGAGCAAGCGGATAAGGGAAAGGAATTCTGAACACAGCAGTAGCTGCTTTCCAGCTTTGATTTAAGGATGAAGAGAGGAAAGCCATGCTAAAATGCCCTGCAGACTCTCCGCTTTCTCAGACTGGGGAGGGACTTCTGAATGTGCGGTAATTGCCACAACCTTCTTTTCTCTCTCCTGCTGCCTTCCGTACCTAGCTCAGCTCTTCATCACTTCACATATGAATTTTAAAAAATAAATAAATAAAACTTTGCAGATCCTATACCTTTGTGATCAGGGCATTAGCCTTCATATGCTAAAATCATATGCTCTTCCTTCCTTTAGGGCAAGTCAATCAGTTTGGAGGCTGACTAAGCAAAATTCCAGTTAAAGTAAGGAAAGAAGACAGGCTGGCGACACAAGCCTGCAGTCCCAGCACTCTGAGAGGCTAAGGCAGGAGGATCCTAAGTTCCTGTCAGTCCTGGGCAATTTAGCAATTTAGCTGAATCCTGCCATAAGTAAATAAATAAACAAATACAAGAAGCTAGCATGTAGATCAAAGTGAAGGCCTTGGGCTTAATCAACAGTTCAGCAAGAGAAAAGCAGAAAGGTAAGAATTCTAGTTATTAGAGGTATAAAAAAACAAGGAAAGAGTTAAAGTTACTACTGTGGTGTAGAAAAGCCTGCCTCTGAGGCAAAAAGCTTTCAAAACCTATTTCAAGTATCCTCTAAAAATTGCCCAGATCAACAACGTTGCTGTGACTTAGATGATTCAGGAATTATGCCCCGGTTTTTCCATCATATGTAGTGAGAGCTGAGGGAGAAATACAAGGAAATAGGGACATTCTCTGTATTGATAGTACTCATCTTTTTTATAATTAATACCAAATAGGCAATCTCAAGAGAATTATAATTTTAGAAATACAACAGCTTAATTACATTGCAAAAATGAATAATTGAAGTTGTATTAATTCTGGTGATAACGTTGGTCCTCAGATGTACAACAGGTTGTTTATTACAGATATAGTCCATGGGAAGCTAGATATTAAGGCAGTAAAGACTCACTTTAAACTTCTTGGTTCTGTAAGTGACCAAAGCATATATATACATATATATATATATATATAGAGAGAGAGAGAGAGACTGTTGGGAAGTAGGTTATTGAAGCCTCTTGGATGCTGCATGTCTTTCTATAATGAGGTCTGAAAGATTCTTTGCTCTCCTGGAGTCAAGGCCTAGAGAATCATGGCCATGACTTATTTTCTTGACTTTTTAGTTTTTTTCCTGTCATTACATACTCAACTATGGGCAGCAAGCCACTGTCTAGCATTTTGAGCGTGGCAGCCTAAATGAAGTTTAAATTAGAAAGAAAAAGCAAAACCTCTGCTAGGACAGAAAAATTACTTTCTTAACCTTATGAAAGTTAAGTATATATTGATCATCTCTGTATTCAGATTCCTAGTGTGCCAAAAAATATATATATTTGTAGTTAAAATGCATATAATGGCAATATCTTTTCATAAGCTATGATCCTATGAGATGACTGAACATTTGCCTGCCAAAAAGTAGGTATGTTTTAATGATAACTTGTCTTTATTATAGACATTTCCCTTCATACCGCCATCATACCTTGTAATTATACATTTGATTATGCACGCATATTTTTGTCTTAACTAGACTGTTCTCATGATATCAGGAGCTATATTTTCCCTGTTTGTTTTATACACACTCTAACATAGTAAACAAAAAAATAATAAGTTGTCAGGAATTTATCTCTCGTCTTTGTCATTTGACTGCTGCACTTTCACGGCCTCTGCCTCCAGAAGAAGCTTGTTACTCTGAGCAGTGCTGGAGAAAAGTGACATGCTTACCCCGTGTTCAGGCACGGTGGTGGCACCCCGTGTGCACAAGTGATGTTCCTGAAGAGGTGGAGAAACTGGAAGGCTTCTTCGTTGCTGGTGAGAATGCACAGCCCCTTTGGAAAGGAGCACGGTAGTTCTTCAAATGGTTAAACATGGAAGATTAAGGTCTGCCACATTTGCGATTGTAATAAAGTCCTTTGTCTCTAATCCAAGAGTTTCCTGTCTTGCTACCTTTTGTCATGGTGGCAGGCTAACTTCTAAGCTTTCGATAGAGTAAAATCTCATAGTTTTCAAAAGTGTTTTTCTTTCCTTTCCTTTTGATTTTTTCAAATGTAAATGAAAACCTGGGATTTATTTATTAATTTTTGTGCCAGGGATCAAACTCAGGGCCTCATACTTTCCAGGCACGCACTGTGACCCTGAGGTAAATCCTCTGCCCAGGAAATTTCTATATAGTGGACTTTTAACATCTGGTACAATTTAGTTATGACTACAAATGAACTTTTAAACAGCAAGGTGTATTATTAATATTTATAGGTCCTTCAGTGATTTTCTTAAAAATTACACTAAATGTATTGGCTACTCATGGAGTTGAAAAAAAGAATATGCATTTCATGCACTTTCTGTGTCTACATGTAACATTTCAAAAATAGATACTTAAAATCCAACATAGTTAAATTTTCAGAGAATGAGGTATGTCTCGTAAGCACAGCTCTCTGGACATGTGCCTTCTCTGTGCTGTATTTAAATCTAGTTTTCTGACAGCTGTAAAAATGGCCACCTCAGAGGGAAAAAGAAAGAAATCAAATTTATGCTATTGTCTTAGAAGTTACAATGGTGAACAAAGCATTATTCAGAATTTTAAGTCACAAAATTTGCACTTCTAGTGTGGTTTCTTGGAAAAGGCAATTCTTTAGAATGTATTTATAAGTCTCCTTTCATCATGACAACCTTTTAAATCATTTCCAAATGTAAGGAGGTAGGAAAAGAAAGGATGGACCTTTACATGGAAAACATTTCTTTATAGACTTCCAGGATGACAAATATGTTTCTACCACTTGTAAGTGTGCTGGCAGTTGTGATTGAACAAGTCGGGCTTGCACGGACATTAGATGCTGCCAACGCTTCCGGATTGACACAGTCGGTTAGCTGATGTCAGAAGCAGAAAGGCTGACCTCACCTCGTGGTTTCTGCAGCGGATGTAGAGTGGGGGACAAGATGGAAACTCCTCTCTGATTGTGAACAGCGTGAACACTAAGGCCAGGTTCCCCATAGATTACTGATGCATTTGGGATTCCATGTGGATCAAGTGATAAAAGAGGAGATAAGACAATAAATTTTGAGTATCATAATTTGAATTGACTGTCAAAGCTCATAGTTTTCCAGTACAAGTTGCATACTTCCATTCTTTGTACAAATTGAAACAGATTATTCTTTCTTTCAAAGTCATACAGTCTCTCCCTGACTGAAAGGAGACCAAAACTCAAGAAGCTTTATGGCAATCCATGTTTGGGACAGCGAATAAAATATTACAGTATAGCCAGGTATGGTGTTCATACCTGTCCCAGCACTCGGGAGGCAGAGGCAGGAGGATTGCTGAGTTCCAGGCTTGTTGGGGCTACATAGTGACCTCAGGGCCAATCTAAACCATAAGCAGACAATTTTAGGTAATAAAATTCTTAGCCTTTCACTTTTTCCCCTAAATTGAAGTTACTTTGCCTCAAAATTCTCCATAGGAACCCATTACATCTCTCCTGAACTGAATTACCATGTGAGGCTAGAAGGAGTTAACATAAATTTAATTAAGAAAAATCAGTGAAACAGACAGAAATTCTCCTTAAATGATTAAAGTACTCGTCCACAATATTGTGTTCTAAAAAACCATAGAAAATATGTTTAAAGGTCATTTCATTAACTCTGTGGGATATAAATTGATTGTATTATTTTTCAAATGTTGAAAAACAATGATAAGCCTACGCTTATCACTGCTGCTAGCTGGGGTGTCAAAATATACAGAGGGAAAGCTTTACCTCCCATCAGCTAATCTTAGCACTGCTGCTCAGGAAAACACTCCCAAACCCAAATATGAGACATTGAATACATGATGATAATTGGCATTTGTTAATAAATTACTACAGGTGACAATTACATCTTTTTTTTCTGAAACCACAAATTAATTAAAATACATATAATAAATGCTTCCTAAAATTATGAGGCCTAATACTTTCAAGTATGTCACTGTAGAAAATGTGGTTGTAACTGTTAAAAGGGAATAATTTTGTTAAATCTAAATTTGGACAATAATAACATGAAAAGTAATCTATTAAATTTTTCCACTGTAACCATGCAGAAAGACCGGCAAATTAATTTAACATTATCACCAATAATAAATTATTTTAAAATGCGAAGCTCATTACTACATATGACTTGATCACCACTGATTTGCCTGGAAGAAGAGTAATGCTATTAATTCAGAGTATTTGTGCATGGAAAAAATATCACTGGAAATTTACGGAGGTTCTAGAAAATGGTTCTGACTTATGAGCTTTAATCCTTAATACAGTGGGTGTTTTTGTAATTCACTAGCTCTAGTTTTATTAACTGTGAGGAAGGAGATCATAGAACATGGTAAGTTCTCAAAGATAAAAAGATAATACTGACATAATGTTTAGAACTGTGCTTAGATCATGAGCTTAATAAACGTGAGAGGTATCATTTTTACTGTCGAGATAGCATAAAAATCCTTTCTGTTTTGTACAATTTGTGTGTATGTGCGCAAAAAGAGGACACAAATTTTGTACCTATTGCTTATGTTTTCTCCTTTAGGAATGATACTATACACGAACAATATGTGCCATATTGCTGAAAGAAAATAAACTTCAAAACTAAGTGCATAAAATCAAATACAATCAATACTCTTCAGAGCATGGGAGAATGGATTTGAACCTCTGTAGTCCGGGCTTGGTGCTGCCTGCATGAGGGCAGCCTCCTCTCCTGCTCTGTCCTGCGGTTTCTTGCTGTCTCTCCACCTCCATCTTTGCCAAAGTGAATTTCACTTTGACTTTCCCACCCGAGAGGTGTCTTTACTAAAACTAGAAACATCTATGTTCGGTAGAACTAAATACATTTATATGCCAAGCTTAAAAAATGTTTTTTTCTGTTTCTGCCCATGAAAACATCGGAAAAGGTTGGCAAGTGTTTAATGAAGAGGGGAAAAAATTAAGGAAAGATATTACTTATAAATGTCTAATCAAAATACAGCAGAGGACTAGGACGGTGGCTCATGAGATTGTGTTATAAAATGAAAATTTTCAGATTATGTAGATAGTTTGATCATATTAGAGAAAAATGTTAAGTGCTAAGATTTTCTAAGATTGATGAAAAAGTGTGGAAAGAAAGTTTTATAATTACAACGGCAAGAAACAGAGAATGACACAGCATCCAAGAACATGGTACTGGACCTCAATTGCTTGAGCAAAACATTCGGGCTACCCTGTAAATTCTCCTTATTTTCCCTTTGCCTTAGTTTGCTAATCCATGAAATGGGAGTCACCATTGTATGGCATGAATATGAAAGTTAAATTATTACTTCATATAAAGGGTTAGATTTAGTTCAGTGGTTCTGACTCCTGCTTGGCAAGCACAAGGTTCCTGGTTCCATCACCAGTAACCACATACAACAATACCTGGCATGGTGACTCATGCTCACCAGCAATTAGCACCACATATCACAATATTGGGCACGATGACTCACCCCTGTAATCCCAGCACTCGGGAGACAGAGGCAGGAGGATTGCTGACTTTGAGATTTGCCTGGGCCACATAGTGAGCTCAGAGCCAGCCTGAACTACAAAGCAAGACCCTGTCTCAAAAAAAAAAAAAAAAAAAAAAAAAAAAAAGTAAAGTTTTACAATTGCTTTTAGCTCAAACATATACTCCTTAAAATAAAAGAATAAAAGGAAAAGAATACAACTTGATAAATTATTCAAGTTTCATCAATATTAATCTTCCTCTAAGTAAGATAAAAGTTTCAAATGCTTCTGATACTCTGTGATACTTATCCACTTCTCTTGAGGATACAGTTTTCAACTTTTTAAAGTATAATTCCTTAGATATGCCTTTTAGAAATGGGAAGTTCCTTAAAAATCAACAATTGTGTAATGGTTAGTCAGTGAGCCTTTGGTAATAATAAAAATGCAAAGATAATATTCTTTCAATACATAAACATATTCTTCACATCTTACTACTGTTAGTTATTATCTTATGTGCTTAATAAAATTCAAGGTAAAAACAATACAATGCCCAATATTTTTATTGTGATTTACTGCTTTGTAGTGTGATGGGTTTCTAAGTACACAAGTGGCCCCATATCAATTTTTTCATCTTTTCTTTTATGCTGAGTAAAAAAGCTTAGCACAATATCCATTCTAAAGTGTCATATGATATGCTTTCATATAATCATTTCAGAAAGGCTGAATATTAGCATGAAAATAATATATTTGTGAACGAAAATGCTCAGTATGGACTGTTAACACTATATTCACATATAATTTTTCTATATAAATTGTGGAAATAAAGACTAACTTATTTTTTAGTCATCCATTGAATACTAAAATAATAAAAGAAAATATGAGAATATTAATTCAGCAGCAGCACACTCCTCCTTTGTTTTTCAGTAATTTGAAGGCCAAACTAATGAAGTGTTTTAAATGTTTTAAATATGCAAAAATTGTGTCAGAACTAAATTTGAAGGCTGAGTTATACATTACTCAGATCTGGCATGTAATATTTGACATATATTTTGATTGCATTTATTCTGTAAATATATTTGACCTTTTTTTTGTATGAATTTCTCATTTATATATCATTAAAAAGATGTGGTCCAGCCCCGGGCAGCTCATTACATAAACTCTTATTACTGATATTGTGGAAGATATACATCACTAAATTTTACTGTTATGTCTCTATGTTGTATTTCAAAAAGTATTTCTCATACTGTTTTCTTTTATTGGGTCAGACTGTGAAATGATTTGCTCTGTTTTGGGTAGGTTGTGAAAGAGAAGCCAAGTTTAATCATCTAGAACCTGACTCTCATACATTGTTTGCTCTTGGTTAAACCTTATTCTCTTATCTTAGTGAAATTTTTCTTGTTTCCACAATATATACAAGTACATACATATCCTTAGTATTTTAATGTGGTTGGACTAGTATAGCATCTTCAATAAATCAAGAAGAGTTAGTCCAGAGAATATTGCCCTGCAAATATACAAGATATGAAGACAAGGACAGAAAAGCTAAAAAGAAAAAACTATTTTTCAAACACCCTTCAGGATTTAAAGTATTTAGATTCAGTTTTACATACATAATAATGATATAGTGAGAAAATCATTTATTTTTCTTTGTGAATGTGCCAGGTTTGAACTCAGAAAAAGATTAAATAAGGTGATTATAGAAAGGTTTTAAGATCTCAGACATATTATTCAATAAAGTAAAGGCAAAGATTTCAAAGTCACTTAAGTTTTAAGATTTAAGTATTTGGGCCGGAGGGTTAGCTCAGTGGTTCTGGCGCCTGCCTCGCAAGTGTAAGGACCTGAGTTCAATCCCCGGTAACCACATATAATGCTGGGTGTGGTGGCTCACGCCTGTAATCCCAGCACTCGGGAGGCAGAGACAGGAGGATTGCTGAGTTCGCGGTGGCTTGCCTGGGCACCATAGTGAGCTCAGGGCCAGCCTGAACTACAAAGCAAGACCCTGTCTCCAAAAAGCAAAAAAAAAAAAAGATTTAAGTATTTTCCTCTGTTGTTAACTATACAATAATGAGCTGTGATTATCCTCTGTCTTAAAACATGTATATCTTTTGTGTAATTTCCTAAATTAAGAGGCAACTCATAAAAATGCACAGCAGAGAGCCGGGCATGGTGGCTCACGCTTGTAATCCCAGCACTCAGGAGGCAGAGACAGGCGGATTGCTGAGTTTGAGGCTTGCCTGGGCTACATAGTGAGCTCAGGGCCAGCCTGCACTACAAAGCGAGACCCTGTCTCAAAAAAAAAAAAAAAAAAAAAGGACAGCAGAGAGAGAGAGAGAGAGAGAGGTAGTGCATAACCAAAAGTATATGATTTCTTTCTAGAATGGCTCCTACAAAAGTCTTCACTTTGTTTTCCTAACACAAAACACCAGAGATTTTCATTTTCATGTGAAGTACATTTTCTAGAATATGTGTCCTATGAATTACTCATTGTCTTTGGTGGCTACCACTTTTCATTTTCCACTCATTTATCCTGAGTTATGTTTATCTCCTGCTTAGAGTGGTGGTTTTACAAAAGGCAGCGGGATACCAGATGGTCCCTGCAGTGGTTCACTGCATTTATATCCAGCAGCAAGTTAGATGATTGCTTTTCAATCTCTCTATCATGCATGGAAGTCTATTTTACTATGGGGAATTCAGTAACTGTCAACATATTTTTAGCTAGACATGCTTGATCATTTTTTCTTTAATTCATAGGTCTGTATAATTGTATAAATATTTTATGTACACCAAGACAATATAATTCTTTTCTTTCTGCATGTCATAGAATGTGGGTTTGGTAGAAATGCTTATAAAACTCTGTATTTTGGGAACAACGTTACTAAACTATTTGTTATGGTTTCTTCAATGATGTAAATATTCTCAAACCAATCTAGAAAATGCATTTATAAAATTTTCTTTACAATTATTTTAAATCAATAAAAAGTTCAGTGAACAAAATCTTCTGTAGGATACACCTCAAAATTATACCAAATCAACAGAAATAATGAAGCCATAGTTGTTTAAAAACAGACCGACTTTTGTTTTTTATTTGAAAAATACATTTTGTCAGTATTTTTCTAGGGATTATAAGGAAAGAGTAATAAAACCAAGTGTTTTAATTTACAGTGATACAGTACTAAGTACATAGATCTAATGAATATTGTCAAGATTAGTGAATTAGTTTAAAATAAATTTGTTGATTAAGGAACAATAAACTTGGCATTATAGAATTAACCCACAAAAATATTTAAACTGTTCTATCCATGACGGAAAAGTCTGAATTCCTAAGTGTAAGAAGACAAATGACAAACACAAAATGGAGAAAATAATGTTGAGTTTAACGTTAAATATACAGCTGGTTATTGGAGCAACCAAATACAGTGTGATTATTTACTAATAATACAAGGTGCTGACTATCTTCTCTGAACAGAAGAAAAGCACACAGTATAGCACGTATTGCTTATGCCAATGTATCACTCTATCTTTGCATTAAATTAAAGTATACACATTTGAGCAATAATGCATATTCAATAGTTCATGTGTTTTATAAAGCCTGGAGCCCTTTCATCCATATTTAGTAGAGTACCTTGTGCCTAGTTCTTAATATATATAAGTTTTATTAAATTTATTTCAATTTTAAAAGTTTCAGATAAATGTTATATTACCCCTGGAAAACAATTTTACCAGTGATATATATTGCTTGCTGATGCCAGTCTAATTCATTAGGCTAGTGTGCATCTTAAAATTTCTCTTCATCACTGTAAGTCTGAAAATAGCAATTCTACTGCCTGTAAAGTTTTAGAACCTAGACAAACATTCTCTAGTGTAATCAGTTTCCATATGACCCATGTTTCAATCCTGTTTTCCTATTCAAAAATGTATCTTTATAGATACATACTACGTTTTTCCTAATTTGGTCATAAGGATAGAAATAGATTATATTATATATGTTGAAGACTATGGATCAGATATTTTATATACACTGACAGTCCTCCTTTTAATACTCTAATGTGGATAGGATATCTCCTAATATTCACAGGAGAAAACTGGGCTCAAAAAAATTAAATATCTGGATTAAAGTTTTTATCTTTGTATAACTAAGATGTAACTAATCTGCTTGTGGCTTTCATTAATCCAGTCTATTCTTTCCAGAATTCTTATGTATTTTTTAAGTCTCTGTTCTATAAAAACTGAGGCATATATTTAAATGTCACAGATATTTTTAATAAGTAATAATCCCATCTATAACATAATAATTGTTAGCCATTACTTCTTATGATTTGTAATTCTTCAGTTTCTATATATTGGGAAATAAGTACCAAATGTTAAGCACTTTCTATATACTAATTGTTATAAAAATACTTCAAGAATATTATCTCAGTTAATCTAGTTTCTTGATCCTTTACAATATTTTGAGTCAATTAAAAGTATTCAGTTTTTGGGCCAGAGATTTAGCTCAGTGGTTCCAGCACTTGCCTCGCAAGTGCAAGGTCCTGAGTTCAATCCCCCCCCCCCATAACCACATACAATGCTGGGTGTGGTGACTCATGCCCACCAGCAATCAATACCACATACCACAGTGCCGGGCATGGTGGCTCACGCCTGTTATCCCAGTACTTGGGAGGCAGAGGCAGGAGGATTGTTGAGTTCCAGACTTGCCTGGGCTACATAGTGAGCTCAGGGCCAGCCTGCACTACAAAGTGAGACCCTGTCTCAAAAAAAAAAAAAAAAAAAAAAAAAGTATTCAGTTTTTGACCTAAAGAACAATGTATTTGGAAAAGTAAAATCAACCCATAGACCCTGAGCCCTTAAAGAAATGTCATGTCTTTTGCTTCACAGTCCCAGATCCAACTAGAACAGTTTAATCATTTTCACTATTGGGTCACATGATGGACTTTTCAGAACAAGATGAGGTGACAATAGATGGATCCGGTGTTGGTCAGGTCGCTCACTGGAGAGCTCACAATTTCCAGGGAGCACGTGACCTGTGACATTTGTAAGTTTTTCCTCATGGCCTAATATTATTTGGTATTTTTCTGGTATGCTTTGATGTGATACTATAACCACTATTTGTGAGATGATTCGTGCTTCACTTTCTGGTTCATTAAAAGTCATGTTCCACATGTTTTCTTCATTAGTGTCAACTATTACATTCAAATTAAGAGACTAGATCCTTTTATATGAAATAATACATGAAAGGAATAATGAAAGAAAAATGTGCTCAGAAATACTGATCGGACAGTAATGACAAGCACTGTTCTAAAATTCAAACTAGGTACTACAATATTTTTGACAAATGTTTCAAATAACGTGTTTGAAAATAACTAATTTGTACTATTGATGCTTCAGTCCTCAAAGAGAATTATTAATGCATCGCTCATCACATTTTGATATTAAACATTGCATATGAGTCCCTTTCTCTCTTGGCATAAAGCATTTAATCCTTAACACTGTCCCTCTATGACTCAGGTTTCCAATAGCACTCTACTTTTTTGGAAGTAGATTTAAGGAAAAACGAGAGAATGTCTTAAGGTTTTCTTTATCACTTTTTTAAACTACAGATTCTGGCTCCCCAAAATGTTAACAGTAATATGAAAGTGAATATGCAAACTGGCCTCTATTTTGATCAAGTGCTTACAATTTCACAATATATTTGTATTGTTAAGTTTGTAATTTAATATTATGTACTATATGAAAATGTATAACGTCTTCCAATTATTATTTTGTCCTTTTAATTTCAATAAAATGAATTTGTAGTTTTTTCACTTAAAATTACTTCTAGTTGAATTTTACTATCAACCAAGTTTTCATATTTCTGAATATGGCATCTAATCATTTATGTGCGTATGACAAAAACGTATATACAGATAATAAATGGAAGTTTTTATTTCCTAATCATTTTTGAGATGTTTCAATACTGATACTCAGCATGAAAATATACAGCTCTAGTAAATATATTTGCTAAGTCACTACTTCTTAGAGAGCTATTTTTATAATCTTCATGCATAAAAAATATCTAGTTACCGCTACCCTTCCCTTCCTTCCTCTCAGACGGTTGTCCTTTATTACTAAGGCCACCTGCATGTCTTCACATTACTTCGGCACCCAGAGTTGCCCATCAGAGTTGAGCAGGAAAACAGCGTCCAACTTGCCTTCCCTTTATATCCGCCACTTATTCTCCTGTGATGTGAGAAAAGTGTTTCTTACTTCCAGGATAAAACTTGGGAGGCCATTTTCACCGTGCTTGCTACTTTAGTTAATTGAAATTGATTTTGATTTGTCAGCGGCAAAATTTCTTTCATTAGCGCTTTTGCTGTCTCCAACGCCAAGGATGTGTGTGCGTCAGTTGCGATATCTACATCGCCGGCGTCTCGCCCTCCCAGGAGCGCCTCGTCTGTCAGACCAGGAGCTCCACCCTGGTGCCGCTTCACTGCTCCCTCTGACCTTGGACCCTCTTAGGGATTCTTAGAGCTTTACTGTTGGCCATTGAAAGTAACCTCAACTCATCAAGACATCCTAATTACGTTTTTAGCAATTTCTATGAGTTAATCAAAAATGTATAAGCCTCTTAAATTTTATATGACTAATTCCTACATCTTAACATAGGTGGTGCTTTATGAAATTTTTTAAGTTTTTAGTGCACACTTGGCCTTAGATTCATGTAAAACACCCTGATTTATGTCAGAATGGCATTCTGAATCCTGAACATCATTTTGAATCATTTTCGAATCGTTGACCTTAACCTAGGAGCAGCGTACCAGTTTTCCTCTGTTGGCAACTGCTTTCATGAGAGAGGAGCGTTGAGAGAACTGGCTTGGGAAGGACGCAGAGGTCTCAGCTGGAGTCGGTGTCGCAGCAGTGTCCGTCCAAGGGCACCGTGTAGAAAAGTCAAGAGCTCCAGGTGTCCATTCTAGATTTAAAGCGCAGGCGCTAGGCTCCGGGCTGTCCGGGACAACGCTCATCTCCGCGGCAGGAACTCTGTCCTGTTGTAGCAGTACTAGCAGACGGTGTTGATCAAGTGCATCTCGTCTGCGAATGAACATGGAAAACCCTTGCACCATCCCGTCTGGGTGGGCTTGGCATTCATTTTTTTTTTTCCTTACTTTAACTGCCACTGTCAGGAGGCATCAAGGAACTCCGAAAGCAAAGGTTTCCTCAAGGAGAGTCTCTGTGTAAACACCAGAGGAAGGAATGAGCAGGCCACCAGCGTTATCAGAGCCCCAAAGGGTCGAAACTGAAGGGTTAGCGTGTTGTCAAGTGGCAAAGAACAGAAAAGAGAAGCAAGGACTGCATAGTCTCCTGACTTGGGAACTGAATGCAGTGACACGTACTGCAAACAGACTAGTCTTCCATTCTTCAGGGTTTAATAAAAACGTGGTTAGAGAAAGATAAATTATAGCTTTGAAAATCAGATCATGTGCTCCGTGAAGTATAACTTAGTCTACCCTTAGCCAGTGAATATTAGTAACACATGAGAACTACTTTTGAGGCTGGAAAGGAAAATTTGTACTTTCTACATGAATTATTGCCTCATTCAAAATGTTCTTGCTCTATATAGTTCATATTTTTAGCGATCCCCTGTGAAATTTTCTCTTGAAGTGTTGTCCCCAGCTGAACTTCCATCCACTGGACTGGGAGACATTAACGCCTTCTTTATCAAGGTGTTTAGCACCTGTTACAGATTCTGCTGTGAGAGTAATTATCACATGTTATTGTAATTATTTAATTACCTTGCAGTCTGCCCCACTGGCCCAAGAGCTCTTTAGGGCAGCCATTGTTTCTTAATTTTGTTAGGTTAGTGAAATGCTGCTTTTCACAATGTAGAACTTACACATTTGAATAAGTAAATGCATCCTTATTGCTGAGGGAAAAGGAGTGATTTGGGCAGGCCTCAATGGAGCAGGCGTTATTTACAGATCCAGAGAGTGCCCTGTCTTTGAAAGATGAAATAGCACACAGGGTAGAGTAAAAGTCAGAGGGAACAAGGCGGCAGTGTCCTGGGAGGCAGAGCAGGGAACTATGGTGGTTGCTGAGTGACCAACTTTACACCTGAGACAAAACAGCAACTGCAAAGAAACAGTAGAACCACTGGTCCTAAAGTTAGACATGCCATGAAATAGCTGGTGTTATTCATTCTAAGTTTCTTTTTGCAGACAATGTATATTTTTGTGTATTGGGGTTGGAAGATACAGTAACAGGTGCAAGGAAGGGTGAGGGGAACCATAGCACTGATGTAAATAAGTTATTATGTATCCATTTGTGCTGTCCACTGCACTCTAACAGTATTGTATTTCTGGCATTCCTGCCCATCTCCTACTCCATTATGGAGGAAAAACTCATCAGAATAATTGTTTTCCTCAAGGCACTTTTCAGTAAGTGGCAGGATCAGTAGTATAAGCTCTTTTTCACTCTAAAGACTTGTCTGAATTGTGTTGGAAAGAAGGAGTCTCATAACAAAGATGAATTTTCAGGTAATGCTGACAATGACTTACTGAAACCCATTGAAGTGGATCATTCTCATATCTTACATCCCTGTAAAATACTGGATTTTTAGATATTTCAACAAGTTGTGTTGATCTCTTAAAAGGGGTATTCAGTGTTTGAGGGAAGATATACCACAAATGTTTTAATTTTGTAGTTATTTCAGCAAAGATTTTACATGACTCTAACCCTCCCCCAATATTCTCCCACATCTGAAGCACAAGTGTGCTATGGTCGTTGGCACTTTCTGAAGCACATCTGTAAGTCCTCTTGTGTCTGTAGTACTCGGGTCCCCCAGAGAGTTTCAAACAGTTCTGCCTGCATGGTTGTCTGAGTAAAGCAGAGGAGGACACCTTAGAATGTTTTTCTGAGCCTGGGCAGTTGGCCCCAGAATTCACTGTATTTTTGACCACCTCTTGTAAAGAAATAAAAAGTACTCCTAGAACTACTTTTAGAAAGCAGTAAGAACAAAGGAAATAGTGTGCTCCAAGTCAACTGGAATACTTAGACTTCAATTTCTATCGTGAAATTTAAGAAAGATACTCCAACTAAATTTCTCAGCACATCTTTAGTGTTCAAGTAAAAGATAGTTAACAGCAGTAGTAATAAAGTCAGTCACACCAACAGCAGCCACTGTACCAATTGTAGCAATAGTAGAAGCACCAGCAACAAAAGGACCCAATGCTGAAAGTCTAAAAATATGTAACAGTTAATTCACAGAGTGGCAGATATATTCAATCTTATTTAATCTTTATGATGAATGAAACTGATAGCCTTCTATTTTTTTGCTCTCTTGATTAAATGAGATAAATAAGACTCAAATTGTTGATATGATATCTCAGAGGTAGTTAACATGCTAGTTGAGCAACATGAAATAACAAGTGAGCTGTGTTTTATTTCTCTGGTTAACTTCCACCTGAACACGTACGCACATATGGGAGAAAGGTAGTAATTTAGATGTCCAGTGGGACATTGTATATTTCATGCATACAGTAGTAGACAAACATAGGTAAAAGATAAGTGAAATGGAACATGTTTGGGAAGAAATAATATTGGTCAGAATTTCTGTGAGCAAGAGTTTTCTATTTAGCTCAATTTGAACATATTCTATTTTCCAGGATTTGTACTTCAAAAGTTTGTCCTAATTAGTAGGTGGTCCATTTTCCTCATAAGGCAAATAATCTTTCTAGAATCTATATAAAATTATTCATTACTATTAA
>PVIC010016617.1:0-33679 GCA_004025085.1 Thryonomys swinderianus | reverse complement strand
ATGTAGCCCAGGCAAGCCTCGAACTTGCAGCAATCCTCCTGCCTCTGCCCCCCCCCCCCAGTGCTGGGATTACAGGCATGAGCCACCACGCCCGGCACTGTGGTATTGTGGTATTGATTACTGGTGGGCATGAGTCACCACACCCAGCATTGTATGTGGTTACGGGGATCAAACTCAGGGCCTTGTGCTTGCGAGGCAGGTGCCGGAACCACTGAGCTAAATCTCCAGCCCAGGAATAGAAATTTTTGAGAAATTGGGAAAAGGGAGATGAGCCAGTAATCGACCCAAGTCAGTGCCTGACAAATGTTGCCAGGCCACAACGTGAGGGATGGGAACTGAGTCAGAGCCTGAAAGTCTTGAGGTTTGGGCAAGGTAGCCAAAATTCAGAGAGTAGGGTCCTGGAAATAGAAATGGTATACAAAAAGATCTCTCCAGTGACCTATAGAGTTTCTTCCAGTATTCCTCTGAAGACATTAATTAGTGCGTTAATATGAGGAAGGTTTTTTCCTTGGAAAAGACATTGAAAAGAATAGAATATACAGTGTCCAAAGCTCACAAGGCCAAAAGTAGTGCCTGTTCTCAGCATCAGAAAGCCTCACTTTGTATCACCTGAGTACTAAAGGGACCTTCCTTCATGATGAGGTAATGCACATATTTAGGCTTATCTAACAAAGATTGTCATGCAGTTCAAGAATATGAGATGTAATCAAAGCAATTTTAAAATTTATTTAAATGGGTTGGGGATTTAGCTCAGTGGTTCTGGCATCTGCCTGGCAAGCACAAGGTCCCAAGTTCAATCCTCGGTAGCACATATCATAGTGTCAGGCATGGTGGCTCATGTCTGTAATCCCAGCACTCAGGAGGCAGAGGCAGGAGGATTGCTGCAAGTTCGAGGCTAGCCTGGGCTAGATAATTCAGGGCCACCCTGAATTATGTACTATAAAGCAAGACCCTGTCTCAAAAAATAAAAGAATTAGTGCCTGTTATCCCAACACTCGGGAGGTGAAACCCTGTCTCAAAAGAAAAAAAAATCACAGATCTGTAAATATCACATCTTTTCTCTGGTATGAGAAACTAAGATGTACATGAACTCTAGAATATTGTGAAATAGGAAATATTCAAAGGGAAATGGGATATAGGGGTAAATAACAAAGGGGAAGAAAAATGTGGTAATAAAAAAAGGGAAACAAACCTGTATATAGAGGGCAGGGGTTGTAGGGTGAGTTGGGGAATGGGAAAAAAATGAAAAACTGTCCCATACTGGTACAAATTCTCAATGTTGTGTATGATGTGTATATATAATGTACCAATAAAGATTCAGATTTTTAAAAATTCTTTAAAAGACCCATTACCATTAATCTTCCCCAAACTACTGAGCACATATTCCTGTTCTCACCACTTTCCAAAGCAGTTGTGGAAGTCCCCTTTGGGGAGTGTCTTCGGTTGTACTGCTGTGACTGCCTTAATGACCATACAAAATGTTTGCTTTTCATGGTCATTTTTACTTTGAGGAAGAGCCACATGTTGCATTCTGCCAAATCTAGTGAATAAGGTGGTTGAGGACATATTGTAATGTTTTTTACTCAAATTGCCATAAATGTTTTGATTGGATGCAAGACATTAACAGCCATGAAACAACATGAAAGAGAACTTCAAAACTGCTCGGATAGTGAAGGGGGGTATTTTGAGGAGGATTAGTAGAAAGTCTCTTTCACTGGAATATTTTTTTCAATGTTTGAACCCTCACCTTTCTGTCACACCTCATATTGGTAGGGTTACAATATACACTCAAGGTAAAACAATTTCTGGCAACCAATCAGAACTTATCAGTCATGAAAAACATAACTCTTTCAGGTTGCTTTTATAAGTAATTGCCACAAACTTTTCATGGCATAAAATGGCACAAATTAAATGTTATACAAATCTAGGGATCAAATGTCTACTCTGATCCTCAGGACTGTATTCCTTTTGCAATTTTGCCAGGAGAGTCTGTTTCTCATTCCTTTCAGGGTTCACATTCATTTGCCCATTTGTCCCTTCTCACTCTAATCCCTGCCTGTAACATCTCTGTTTTCCCTCTCTTATAAAGACCTTTATAATTGCAAAGGACCCTTTTAATGTCTTAATATCAAGATTCCTCAATGACATGTATAAACCCTTTGCCATTTAGCACATTTCTACATTCATGTGTCCTTATTCTGTTTACCACAGAAAGCAAAGCAGTGGAAACTGACCTAGAAGTGAAACAGATGATAGAATTAAACAAGGATACAGCAGTTTTTATGACTATATTCTATATGTTCAAGAAGTTAAAAAAAGTGCTGAACATACTAAGTAGGAAGTTGGAAAATATCTTTAAAATCTAAATCGAAGTTCTGAGATAAAATTTGCAGTATCTGAAACAAAAGATACCCTGGATCAGATTAATGAATTGAGCATTGGAAAACAAATTGTAGTGAAACCACAAAAAGTAGGAGGGAAAACAAAACATGAGTATGTAGAATATCAAGTTGATAATATGCATCTTGAATTGGATGGACAGAAAAGGTGATGTTCAAATTTGATGAAAAGTATAAATCCATAGATCCAAGGGCCTAAAAAAAAATCCCTAAACATCAGGCCTATGAAGAAAACCATTTCAAAGCATAACATTATCTAATTGCTTAAAATCAGCAAAAAAGAAATTTGATAATCTTGATAAAGATGACCCTTTTTCTCCCAGCACTCAGGAGGCAGAGACAGGAGGATTGCTGAGTTTGAAGCTTGTCTAGGCTACATAGTGAGCTCAGAGCCAGCCTGAACTACAAAGTGGGACCCTGCCTCAAAAAAAAAAAAGAGGACCCTTTTTCTCTCAAAGGTACATTACACATAAAGAAACAATAACAGAAGTTACTGTACTCTTCCTATCACAAAAACTACAAATTGGGAGAAAAGGAACAACCTGTCAACCAGGAATTATTTATTCAGCAAAAATATCTTTCAAGAATGAAGGCAAGGGCCAGAGATTTAGCTCAGTGATTCCGGTGCCTGCCTCGCAAGCATAAGGTCCTGAGTTCGATCCCAGTAACTACATACAATGCTGGGCATGGAGACTCACGCCCACCAGCAATCAATACCACATACCACAGTGCTGGACGTGGTGGCTCACGCCTGTAACCCCAGCACTCGGGAGGCAGAGACAGGATGATTGCTGAGTTCGAGGCTTGCCTGGGCTCCATAGTGAGCTCAGGGCCAGCCTGAACTACAAAGTGAGACCCTGTCTCAAAAAAAAAAAAAAAAAAAAAAGAATGAAGGCAAAGCAAGGTTCAGTAGTGCACACCTGCAATCCCAATGCTTAGGAGACAGATGGAAGATTGAGTTCAGAGTCAGCCTGGAATATGTAGAGTTCAAGTCCAGTCTGACCACAGCAGCCACAGCATCTAAAGAGAGGGAGGAACCTAAATAAATAGAAGTAGGTATGAACATGACATCAAAACAGTCACCATCAGAATCCAGAAAATCATTAGTAACTACTATGGATCGCTTCTCGGCCTTTTGGCTAAGATCAAGTGTAATAACTACTATGGAAAATTGTATTCCAACCAATTGGAAAATTTTGAAGAAATGGACAGATTGATAGACATATGAATTACCAAAACTGAATAAAGGCATAACAATTATGAACAATTCAATAACAAGCAATTGAACTGAGGCAGTAATAAAAATCCTACCTACTGGGCTGGAGACTTAGCTCAGTGGTTCTGGCGCCTGCCTCGCAAGCTCAAGGTCCTGGTTCGATCCCAGTAACCACATACAAAGCTGGGCATGGTGACTCATGCCCACCAGCAATCAATACCACACACCACAGTGCCAAGCATGGTGGCTCACGCCTGTAATCCCAGCACTCGGGAGGCAGAGACAGGAGGATTGCTGAGTTGGAGGCTTGCCTGGGCTACATAGTAAGCTCAGGGCCAGCCTGAACTACTAAGCGAGACCCTATCTCAAAAAAAAAAAAATCCTACCAACTAAGAAAAGCCTAGGACCTGATGGATGCACTAATTCTACAGTATCTTCAAGGAAGCTATAACACCAATATTCATGAACTTTTTAATGAAATTGAAAGGGAATGAGAGCCTCCAAACTCATTCCTAGAAGACAGTCACTGATCCCAAACTCAAAGATCCAAGTGAAAAAAAAACTATAGGCCAGTCTCCTTAATTAACATAGATGCAAAAGCCCACAATAAGATCTTGGCAATAGAATGTATCCAATTATCAAAAGGATCATACATCCCAGGGATACAAAGATGGTTCAACACATACAAATTGGTAAATGTAATACACCACATAAACAGAACTAAGGATAAAAACCACATGATCATATCAGTAGTTGCTGGGAAAAGCTGTTTTTAAAAATCCATTCATGATTTTAAAAGAAAACCTGAAAAAATAGAGAAAGACCATACTTCAATCTGATAAGAGCCATTTATGACAAATGGCCAACACCACTTTAAATGAAAAGCTAAAAGTGACACCTCTAAAACTAGGGACAAGATAAAGATGTCAGCTATCACCCCTCCTGTTCAATATAGTACATGAAACATTAGGCAGAGCAATCAGGCAAGATAAAAAGATAAAAGATAGGAAAGGAAGATAGCAAGTTATATTTTCTTTCTTTTTAGAAGAATTGCAAGTTGGGCTGGGAATTTTGCTCAAGTGGTACCACACCAACCTTGGATGCACAAGGGCCTGAGTTCAATCCCTGGAACTGCAAAAAAATATAAAATAAAATTTAAAAATAAAAAAGTTGGAAGTTATATTTTTAGATGGCACGATACTTTACATAAAAGTCCCAAAAAAAATCTACTGAAAGATTTCTAGAATTAACTAAATTCAGCAATGTAACAAGATAATCAATTTGTAAAAATCAATAGTATTCTTGAACACCAATAATGAACTTACCAAGAAAAAAAAATCATAACAATGCTAGTGAGACTGAAGGGATAAAAAGGAACCCTCCTGAATTGCTAATAGGAATGTTAACTAATACAAAAAATTACTATGGAAATTCCTCAAAAAACCTAACATTAGAAGTTCCATTTGATCCAGCTATTCCTCTTCTAGACATCTTTCCAAAAGAATTAAAGATGCATAACAAGACAACACGCATACCAATATTTGTAGCAGCACAATTCAGTATAGCTGACTCTTTGGAACTAGCCTATATGTTCATCAACAGATGAAAGGACAAAGAAAATGTGTCATTTATACACAATGGAGTGTCGCTCTGCCATAAAGGATTAGCTTGAGTCATTTGTAGGAAATGGATGTACCTCAAGACCATAATATTAAATTAATCAGACATAAAAACTCAAATACATGATAAAGAGAAACAATACTTTTGCAAATGAGGAAACCAGAAGATGGGAGATGGGGGAATGAAAGATTGACTGTGTTGTGTACATATGCCAATTACCCACAATGAATGTAATTATGTGTTATAAACATGAAGTAAAAAAATGAAATAAAGGGGGCTAGAGATTTAGCTCAGTGGTTCCAGCGCCTGCCTTGCAAGCGCAAGGTCCTGAGTTCATCCCTGGTAATCACATACAACAATGCTGGGCGTGGTGAGTCACGCCCACCAGCAATCAATACCACATACCACAGTGCCAGGCGTGGTGGCTCACGTTTGTAATCCCAGCACTCAGGAGGAAGAGACAGGAGAATTGCTGAGTTCGAGGCTTGCCTGGGCTACATAGTGAGCTCAGGGCCAGCCTGAACTACAAAGCGAGACCCTGTCTCAAAAAAAAAAAAGAAAAAGAAAAAGCAATAAAGTCAGAACAAGATTTAGAGATGGAAGGAAAGGAGGGAAGAAGAAAAGGAATAAAGGGAAATACACTAAGTACATGTTCATACTTGCTGAAATGAATGTAAACATACAGTGCAAACAGGTACTAATAATTTTTTTTTTGAGACAGGGTCTTGCCTTGTAATTCAGGCGGCCCTGAGCTTACTATGTAGCCCAGGCAAGCCTCAAACTCAGCAATCCTGCCTCTGCCTCCTGAGTGCTGGGATTACAGGAATGAGCCACCATGCCTGCCTAAAAAATATTTTTAAATAACAGATGAAAGCCAAAAAAAAAAAAAGTTTTTCAGATATAGAAAAGGTAAAAGAATCTTCCCTATAAAAAATGTAAAATGATCCCATTTGGACAGAAGGAAAATGTTTCTACATGGAAATCTAGACCTAAACAAATGAATGAAGGAACCTAGAAGACAGAGCTACATGGATTCTTAAGTATCTTTGAGAGACACCTGTCTATCAAAACTTTAAAGAGAAATAATAACTATGTATTAGCTCAGGCTACCATAACAAAATATCATACACTGAGTAGCCTAAATACTAATTTCTCACACTTCTGGAAGCCAGAACTCAGATCAGAGTGTTGGATTCATCTGGTTTGATGTAAGCTGTGTTCCTGGTTTGAATATAAGCACTTTCACACTGTATCCTCACACGCTGGGAAGCCAAAGAGACAGAAACCACTTTCTGATGTCTTATAAGGGCAGTATTCATACAGGGCCCTGCCTCAACTTCGTTAAGTTTTAATTGTCGGTTGTTTCCAAACTACAATCAAATTTGAAGTTAAAGTATCAACATATGAAGGCGTGCAACAGAATTTACTCCATAGCATGTGTTGTGGGGTTCGTATTATGTATATAAATAAACAACATACACATAAGAACATTAGCTTAAAAGCTTGGAGAAATGAAACTATATTGTCATAGGTTCCATTATATGTGAAATAACACACTATCAGTTGAAAGGCTAAGAGGTGCTTATACTTTGTGCCCAGCTAGGCACCATGAAGTGAGTAGCCTTATTCCACTGTGCCCATCTGTTATTTTGTTTCTCCCTCCAAGCCAACTTACTATGAACTTTCTGAAACTGTGAGCCTCATTACATCTCTCCTTTAAATTGCTTGTGTCTGATATTTTGTACTAGCAACAAGAAAGTTGAGCAAAACTAAGATGTTAAAGATGTATGCACTAACCCTAAAACATCCACTAAAATAAGAACAAAGGATGATAGCTACTAAAAGAAAGAGTGAAATAGATCAGAAAAATATTCTGTTAATCCAAACATTATAAAAGGAAGGGAAAGAAATAAAAGATGTGCAACAAAGTAGGATAGTGGGTTTAAATCACAACACATCCACAATTATATTGTCTAGGACAATGGTGGCAAAACTGTGGCACACATGGTACAGGTAGCTGTTTGTCATTGAAAGCTCTAAGAGGTTTGCAATCTTTGGTATACAACTTCTGTTGAATTTAGAAGGATGGAATATATATATTTTTTCCCATTCCTCCTTCTAAGTAGAACTAAGGCCTTGAACATAGTGTATAGGGGAAAAAAAAAAAGCCTTGGAATGGTGGGAAGAGACAGACTGGTAGAAAAACACAGTGGTAATTTCTGTGGGACTTTCTTCTGCCTTATATATCTAGGACATTCTGCAGAAGTTGTCAAGGTGGAAATAATAAGTGATACAGACAAAATTAAAAACTTCAGTGGAAGCCAGCTCTCTTTTTAATTGAAGGGCCAAAACAGGGACAGCCTAACGAACAAAACAAGAAAATTTTTAGACAGTAATCACTTACCACTCTATTTTAGCCAAGTACAGAAGAAACTGCAGCCAGACCCTCCACCCCAGCAGAAAAGGCTGACAGGAACCTAATTTCTCATGTATATCAGTCATTAAAGAGACTCTAGTTTCTCTGTCAAGGTGGTAATAGATAAATCCCAGTAAGTACTCAGGACTTTGCTTTCTGCCAGAAGGTGGAGAATGAACCAGGAGGATTGCACTTTTAACGCCATACTAGACAACATCATGAGACTCTGTCTTAAAATATTAGAAAGGGGGCCAGAGATTTAGCTCAGTGGTTCCAGCACCTGCCTCGCAAGCACAAGGCCCTGAGTTTGATCCTGGTAACCACATAACAATGCTGGGCGTGGTGACTCATGCCCACCAGCAATCAATACCACATACCACAGTGCCAGGTGTGGTGGCCCACGCCTGTAATCCCAGCACTGGGGACGCAGAGACAGGAGGATTACTGAGTTCAAGGCTTGCCTGGGCTACATAGTGAGCTCAGGGCCAGCCTGAACCACAAAGCAAGACCCTGTCTCAAAAAAAAATATTAGAAAGGACTGCGTGCTAGGTTCAACCTTAGTACTGTCAAAAAAAGAACACACAAAAAAAGTGTCCTATAACTCTTACATGTATGTTTCAAGTATCATAGAGAGACTAAAGAAAATCTCAATCTAAGTTAAAAAAAGGACAATAAAGATATGCCAACACCAAAATAATAGAGGATATAAGTATTTGACATTTTAATTTAGTACCATGAAAATGCTTCAGTGAACATGCTTAAATACATGAAAAACAGCAAGTTTCATCCGAAAGATATGAAGAACCAAATAGTTCACACAAAAATGCATGCGAAATCATGGCCAAACACATCCCAAATTTGGCAAGACTTGACAAGCCTACAGGCAAAAGAAGCTGAACAAACCCTGAAAAGGATAAACTTAAAGAAATCTATACCAAAATGTAGAATAGTCAAATTTCTGAAAACTTGACAAAATCTTGAAAGCAAGAGAAAAATCAAATTTTACCAAAGAAAGAAATAAGTTAAAAGAACAACGGGTTTCTCATTAGAAACCATGGAAGCCAGGAGGAAGCAGGAAAATATTTCTTAAGTGCAAAAACAAAAACAAAAAAACACCAAGAAACTCAAGATTCAGTAGACTTAAGGAATGATGTAGGAATCAAGATTTCCTCAAATGAAGAAACATTAAAAGAACTTGGCATCAGGTCTCCTCTGAAAGAATGTGTGAAGGGATTTCTCTAAGTATAACAAATAATAAAAGATGAAATCATAAAACCCATTAAAAGTGAGTAAATAGGACCAGAGATTTAGCTCAATGGTTCAGGTGTCTGCCCTAGCAAGTGCAAGGTCCCTGGTTCAATCCCTGGTAACCATGTACAACAATACCAAGCATGGTGGCCACGCCCACCAACAATCAGTACCACATACCACAAATACCGGGCTTGGTGGCCCAAGCCTGTAATCCCAGCACATGGGAGGCAGAAGCAGGAGGACTGCTGAGCTGGAGGCTTGCCTGGGCTACAAAGTGAGCTCAGGGCCAGCCTGAACTACAAAGTGAGACCCTGTCTCAAAAAAAAAAAAAATGTGAATAAGTAAAAGTGGAGTAAAATACATATTTCTCATAATGACTACTAAAGTAGATATGGTACTGAAATGAAAAAGATAATATAGATGGTGATATATGTACAGAAAACATTAAAAAATATTTAAGATAATTACATTGTAAATGGAGGAGGATAAAGGGAAATAAAGCTTTACACTTCACCTAATAACATGACATGAGTACAGACCAAGTCATGATGTAAACAGAATTTAACACTTAGACTCATTACAAATACATAAAAGAACACATAAGATAACCAAATAAGTAGACAGAAAAGACAAACAGAAAATAAGAACAAAAAGTTAAACAGCAAGCTGAAGTTCTAATATTCAATAATTACATCAAAATAAATGTTTTAAATACACTAATTAAAGAGATGTAGTTTGATAGACCAGAGAATATGGCAGTTATAAGAAACTCATTTCAAATACAATGATATAAGTAGGATGACAGTAAAAAAAAAAATAGAAAAATATCCCACATAAACATTAATCAAATAAAGTATTTTAACAGTAGGTAAATTTCAGGAAAACAATTACTAGGACATTATATAATGATATAAGGGTATATGCCCCGAGAAGACACAGAAATCCTAGATGTGATGCACAAACCAGAAACAGTTGCAAAATATGTGAATCAAAAACTGATAAAATAGTGCCAGGTGTGGTGGCTCACGCCTGTAATCCCAGCACTCGGGAGGCAGAAGCAGGAGGATTGCTGAGTTCGAGGCTTGCCTGGACTACATAGTGAGCTCAGGGCCAGCCTGAACTACAAAGCAAGACCCTGTCTCAAAAAAAAAAAAAAAACTGATAAAAGTTGGATGGATGTGGTGCCACATGCCTGTAATTCCAGGTACTTAGAAGGCTAATTCAGGCATTGCAAGTTTGAAGACAGCTTAGGCTGTCCAAGGAAAATTAAAAAGATAGCTCAGTGACAGTGAAAATACAACATACTATATTAATATTTACGAAAATCAAAGAAGTGCTGAAAGAAAAATGTGTAATTGAATTCTTTTTTTTTTCTTTCTTTTGAGACAGGGTCTCACTTTGTATTTCAGGCTGGACCTGAGCTCACTATGTAGCCCAGGCAAGCCTCAAACTCAGAATCCTCCTGCCTCTATCTCTCAAATGCTGGGATGACAGGCATGAGCCACCACGCCTGACATTATGATACGTGGTACTGATTGCTGGTGGGCTTAAGTCACCACTCCCCCACCCTCTGTATTGTTGTATGTGGTTACCAGGATTGAACCAGGGACCTTGCACTTGCTAGGCAGGTGCCAGAACCATTGAGCTAAATCTCTGGCCCCTGTAACTGAATTCTTGAAACAAAAGAAGAAACATAAGCTCCCACCTCAAAAAACTTGGAAAACAAGAGCTATAAATCTATAACAATTGGAAAAGTGGAAATAATAATTTCCAGCCATGAAACTGGAAACCCTCCCTAGAAAGAGAAATTAAACAAAAAACTGGTTTTTTGAAAAGACTGTTAAAATTTATAAACGTCTAGTAAGAATGACGAGAGAAAGCACAAATTACCAATATTAGCAATAAGAATGGCTATCACTACAGTACCTACCAATGTCACTGGCTAAAAACAGGATTACAAAAACTACACACATGCAGGGTGTGGTGGCTTATGCCTATAATTCCAGCACTCGGGAGGCAGAGGCAGGAGGATTGCTGAGTTGGAGCTTGCCTGGGCTACATAGTGAGCTCAGGGCTAGCCTGAACTACAAAGTGAGACCCTGCCTCAAAAAAAAAAAAAATCTCCAAAAACTACACACATGAATTTGACAACTTAAATGACATGGACAAACTTCTTTTCTATCCATGTGAGACAATTTGAATAGCCCAGTAACTGTAGGGGATAACCTCAAAAGTTTTTTAAAGATAAAATTCACAGATCCAAATTATTTAGTTCTAAAAGTTTTACATCAAGCCTGCACGATCTCTTCCAGAGCATAAAAGAGAAGGAAACACTCATTATTATGAACTGAACATTAATGTCCCCTTCTCCTTTACTGATATCCCTTCCTAATTAACTTCTTAATTTTCCTAACTCTAGCACCTCTAAAAGAAGAGGTCCCAGAACTAGTTTCCCATCTTTCTCCCAGGTGAAAATACAATGAGAAGGTGGCAGTCTGAAATCTAGAAGAAGGTTCTTACCAGAATTTAACCTTGCTAGCACTTCAGCTTGAGACTTCCATAGTGTGATTTGGCTGGGGATTTAGCTCAGTGCTACCACACTTACCCTGGAAGCACAAGGGCCCGAGTTCAATCCCTGGTACCACCGAAAAAGAAAGAGACTTCTAATCGGCAAAACTGTGAAAAAATAACTTTTCAAGCCACCTAGTCCATTGTGTTTTGTTGCAGCAGCTCCAACTAAGGCAATTACCAAGAAATTTTATCACTCAGGATTACTATGGCACCAAAAGACAGTATAAAAATAAGAAACTACAGCAGTGCGCCTGCCTCACATGCACAAAGTCTGAGTTTGATCCCCAGTATTGCAAGAGAGAGAAACTACAGACCACTATCCTTCATGAATATAAATGTGAAAATACTGAAGAATATATTACCAAATAGAAACCAGTCTTATAAAAAGAGTTATTATATCATGACCAAATGAAATTAATTGAGAAAGACAGGCCTAGTTCAATCAAAATCAGGGTAAAAGAGAAAAATTGTATGATCATATCAATTAATGCGCAGCAAAGGGGTTGACAAGATTAAGGCCCTACTCATGAGAAAAACTAGAAAAAGAAGAATTTCTTTCTCTTGGTAATCTACTGAAACAAAACAAACCACAGCTTCTGTAATTAATATATTTAATTGTGAAAGACTGATTTTCCCAAAAGATGAAAAGTAGAGCCCTCACCAAATTCATTCTCATCACAGTTATTTAACAAAATAGTGGAAGTTCCAGTCAGCATGGAAGGAAAGAAAAGACATTTACATGAGAAAGGAAGAAATAAAGTTGTGCCATAATTTAAGAATTACAAAGACCAAGTGTAGTGGCACATGCTTGTAACCTCCTACCAGAGACAGAAGGGTGAAAAATTCAAGGTGGCCTAAACTGCACTATGAGACCTTGTCAAAGAAAAGGAAGAGAGCCAGGCGTGGTGGCTCACACCTGTAATCCCAGCACTCAGTAGGCAGAGGCAGGAGGATTGCTGAGTTTGAGGCTTGCCTGGGCTACATAGTGAGCTCAGGGCCAGCCTGAACTACAAAAGCAAGACCCTGTCTAAAAAAAAAAAAAAATCCATTCCCTTCATTAGGGAATAATTTAAGTACAACCACAAAAGTAAGGCAGTTTAAAAAAAGAAATAGATAAGTGGGACTTTACTGAAACTTAAAACTTTTGTTCATCAGAGGACTCTATCAGGAAAGTAGAAGACAAAGGATGGAAATCTGTACACAGAAATCAGCTATCTAATAAGTCAATAATATACCAAGTATATGAAGAAATTTTACAACTCAAGCACAGAAACAGCCCAATTCAAAACTGTAAAGGATTTGAATATACATTTCTCCAAAGAGGATATGGAAAGACCCAATATGCAAAAAGAGATACTCAACAGTGTCAGCTGTGGGACAAGCACAAATACCACACAATACACGCTGGAATGGCTGCAATTTTTTTTTTTTTGAGACAGGGTCTCGCTTTGTAGTTCAGGTTGGCCCTGAGCTCACTATGTAGCCCAAGCAAGCCTCGAATTCACAGCAGTCCTCCTTCCTCTGCCTCCCAAGTGCTGGATGACAGCCGTGAGCCACCACGCCCAGCATTGTGGTATGTGGTTACTGGGGATTGAACTTGGGACCTTGCACTTGCAAGGCAGATGCTGGAACCACTAAGCTAAATCCCCAGCCCAGCTACAATTTCTAAAAAAATGATAATAACAATAACTGATGGGATGCAATGACATACAATGTATGCGTTGGTGGGATTATAACATGTAGCCACTATAGAAAATTTTTTTAGTTCCTCAGAAAGATAAAAATTTAATTACTACAAGAACTTGCCCAGTTCTCCACTTGAGTATCCAAAGAATTTGAAACAGAGACTCAGATATATTAATAATGTATATAATAGTCAAAAGCAGAAACATCCCAAATACTGACTAAAAAATGAATAGATAAATAAAATTATGGCATGTTGGGCTGGGCATTTAGTTCAGTGGTTCCAAAACTTGCCTGGGCAAGTCCCAAGTTTGATCCTCTGTACCAAAAAACAAAAACAACAAAATTGGCATGTCATACAATGGAATGTCATTAGCTATACAAAGGAATTAATTCTGACACATGCTACAACATAGATGATCCTAGAAAACTTAAGTGAAAACACCAGAGCTAAACAAGGACAAATACAATTAGATATAGATTAGAAAGTAGCCCAGAGGTTACCAGGGCCTGGGGGAGGGAGGAGCTATTGCATAATTTATACAATTTCTGTTTGAGGGGGTAAAAATTAGGGAACTCTAGTGGTGATGGTTGCACGACATTGAGAATATATTTAGTTATTCAATTATAAGCTTAAAGAAAGTTAAATGAGAGAGTTGTATATATTTACCACAGTTTTTAAAAGCTAAGATTATACTATAATAACAACCATTAAGTTTGTCCTTTATATACATGGAATGTGTACAAAGAAGCTGTTTAAAATAAAAACCTCAACGAGATACTACTATACCCCTGTTTGAATGACTACAGGGAGAAGACTGCTCATTTTCCAGTTCTGAGATGAATGTGAGGAACTGGAACTCTCACACAGTGCTTTGGGACAACACTCTGCAACACTTCTTTAAAAGTTCTGGCAGATGGAGCCAGAGAGAGAGGGAGGGAGGGAGGGCAGAAGGGAGAACACAATAATAACCCCTGTACTGTGTTTTTTTTCAAACACTTTCCTCAATCCTGAACTAAAGATAACCCTCCTCATGGACAAGTACCGCAAAGGCCAAATCTCGGCACAACGAGTGCAAGTCTGAAGGGAACCTTGTCTTACTACTGAAAAGAAGCAGGAAAAATTTACCCTGCGCTCAGAAGAATGTGGAAGGAATCTACATTATTCCACCCCCCTCCCGTTTTCCGCCTGGGAGCAGTTCTTTTGGGAAAGACAGGGGGCGCTGGAGGGAGGAAATACAGTACTCAGGCATTTCATCCTTCTAGCCCAAGCACCAAGAAGGAGGTCTATTGGGAGCGAAGGAGGCTGGGGAAATCCGGAGAAGAGACCTAGGAAGGGGATTTTCTGCTTCTGTGCACATGGGAGAGAGACAGAGGCAGAAGTGCAGTGACAGGTTCGGTTTCTCATTATTGGGATCCCAATAACGGAATTCAAGGGCGCTCCTTGACAGGAACAGTTGTTAAATCAAAGCCCAGAGAGTTTAGAGAACAGAAGCTTGGAAGACATACTCATATCGGGTGCTTTTCATGTTCTGACACCTCCCTTTCCCCTTTCCAATTCATTTGCCATTGTTGACTTGTCAGAGTCCTCAAAAAGTCAATACTTAATTTTGTCCAGAACTTCTAATTCTGGTGAGTGGGATAGATAAGCTGACATGCTTTCACTCCAACCTGGCCAACGTGACCAGTCCTAAAGTTTTACAAGCTTTACATAATTTAAGCTTTTTTTAAAATTTTGTTTTTAGATAATTAAGTCGGTTTTCTCTGAAAATGACTAAAAGAATCTATTTCTTTCCCTAGTAAGAGGCATTTTAAGAACAGTTTGGCAGTTAAAGACTCAGCAATGTTAAAGTTCTTTATGACAAAACGGGAAACTTCACTTTAGCTTTATTGCTTCTCAGTCTAATAGAAATTGACATTACAATTCTGTGAAGATTTTTCTTTGCTTGTTTGTTTAGTTTTGCAATACTGGTGATTGAACCCAGGCCTTTGCACTGAGCTGTCCCAGACCTTTTTAAATTTCTGACACAGTTGCCCAGACTGGGCTCAAACTTGTGACTCTCTTAACTCAGTTTCCTGGGGTGCTGGGATTTTAGGTGCTGACTTTAAAGATATTCAAATTTTTTTATATCTCATAATGTTATAGTACTGTTTACAAATCCCAAATTGCTTTCCCTGTCAAAATATACAGTTAATAATGTAAAATAGGAAATAAAATTCCAAAAAGCTGGGGGAAGTGAGGAGGAAGAAGGGAAGGAATAAGTATGAGAAAAGAAGGAAAAATGAAAACAAAAGTTTTGTAAGTAGGGGTAGGGGAGAAGACAGGAAAGTAGGGGAATGAGGAAAAAACAAAAACCAAGATCTATCATGTACAAAGATGATGTGATTATAATGTATACCTAAAACCAATAAACTGAAAGGAAAAAATTTAATATAAGATAATGTGAAGAATACTTTATCATCATTTTCTTTCTATTCTAAACCCTATATGAAGCAATCTATTTTGAAAAGGTATTTTAGAGTTTTTTTTAACTCCTTAAAGTTGTATCTATTTTCTTCATTTGAAGTTAATAGAAAAAGATTCACCTTATTATGAAGAATTTGTAAACGAAAGGATTATTTCAAAATCAGTGTGCAAATTGTTTTTTTAAAATATATGTATTTTCAATCTTGTTGCAGCTTAAAGACACAAAATCTTACTGTCTCTACATAAAAGAAACTATATCTGTAATCCCAGCACTTGGGAGGCAGAGACAGGAGGATTGCTGAGTTCAAAGCTTGCCTAGGCTACATAGTGAGCTCAGGGCCAGCCTGAACTATAAAGAGAGACCCTGTCTCAAAAAAAAAAAAAAAAGAAAGAAAGAAACTATATATGTTTTTGTTGGGTAAATAAAAATTGTGGAGACTGATCAGCTCTTTTGTCATTTGCCACAGAGAGGGAGACCTCTTAACCTGTTGCTAAGCAACAGTGCTTCATACACAAGGACTTCTGGACACCAAAGAGAGGGGAAGGGGGGTGAATTGTCCAAATTTACAAAGGGAAAGAGAGGGCACAGTACACAAATGAATAGAGATCCAGGAAACTACCTTTTGAGAACTAAGCAGAGGCAATCGACTGAATATTTGAGGAATAAATGAAAAGTTCAATTCCTTATTCATCTATGCACGTAGTATGTATTAAAGGGCTGAAAGATTAACCTTAATGAAATCAAAGTGAAAATAATAAAGTGGCTTTTATTAACGTATCTAATTAAGATTTTGTCAAAACTACCATCGTTACAGGTAGTAAAAGAAGACAATAACATTTGACTAATCATTAAATTTCAAATCTGAAACACAAATAAATCAGCAAAATAAGTCTGTAACATCGTTACAGATTTGAGAATTGGATTTTTTCTTAAATTGTTAATCCTATAGAGAAAATGTTGGAAGAAAAGTATCAAACATTTATCTTTTCTTCAGCTATGAAGAACTTGTAATTTTCATATCTCTTTAGACTATCTTAAGTGTGTAGAAACAGTTTCTTTCAAGCAGAACTACCAAGTAGTTTTTGGCACGAGCATTCTTGGGCCTAAAGAGAACACTAAATTGAAAACCTGGACAGCAGTTGCAATGGAAGATACCATTATCCCAAGTTTCTATTGTTACCAAAGAGTTTTCCAATTCTCTCCCACATTAAGCCTCCATAATCAACTTTGTATTGTGGCCTCGCTCATCTTCGTCTACCTGATCCTTCTGTCATTCTCTGTACCTCTCTGGCTCAGGATCTGCAGCTGCCCCCCTGTGGGTTGCACCTAGATTTCACTAAAATTAGAACAGAATAAAAAGATACCTTATAGCTGCAGGTGTAGTTTAGAGGTAGAATGCTTGCTTAGCTTGTACAAAACTCTGAGTTCAGTCCTCAGTCCTAGGGAAAAATATATATATATATATATATATTTTTTTTTTTTTTCGAGACAGGGTCTCGCTTTGTAGTTCAGGCTGGCTCTGAGCTCACTATGTAGCCCAGGCAAGCCTCCACGAACTCAGCAATCCTCCTGTCTCTGCCTCCCGAGTGCTGGGATTACAGGCGTGAGCCACCACACCCGGCACTGTGGTATGTGGTATTGATTGCTGGTGGGCGTGAGTCACCACGCCCAGCATTGTATGTGGTTACCGGGATCGAACCCAGGACCTTGCGCTTGCGAGGCAGGTGCTGGAACCACTGAGCTAAATCTCCGGCCCGGAAAAAATATTTTTAAGAAAATAGAAAACAGGGCTGGAGGGTTAGCTCAGTGGTTCCGGCGTCTGCTTCACAAGCGCAAGGTCCTGAGTTCGATCCCCGGTAACCACACATAATGCTGGGCGTGGAGACACCCCCACCAACAATCAACACCGCATACCACAATGCTGGATGTGGTGGCTCACGCCTGTCATCCCAGCACTCGGGAGGCAGAGACAGGAGGATTGCTGAGTTCGTGGCGGCTTGCCTGGGCACCATAGTGAGCTCAGGGCCAGCCTGAACTACAACGCGAGACCCTGTCTCAAAAAGCAAAAAAAAAAAAAAAAAAAAAAAAAGAAAACAGAATATCAACAGAAAGCTATTTTTGGAGAACTGCACAGAGCAGAGGTAACTGCCTTCATGGAACAGGAGAGGCACTGGCTTATAGGACGATGTGTGGCATGACTGGACACAGTTTCTTCGCAACGCTGACACTGAGCCAGGACTGGCTGGTGGTCTACAGACAAGGGCTGGTGCTCTTGACCCGTTCTATGCAGGCAGCCAGAAGCCCAGCCTCCTTGCCTAAAAAGAGAGAGTATAGGCTTCTGTAGACACAGAAAGTAGCATCTCCACACAGGAGCACCAGAAAAAAAAAAGTAAAAGAAAAAGGCAAGAGGAAGAAGAGAGAAGATGGAAGAAAGGGAGGGAGAGAGAGTGAAATTAAATCTCCACAGTGAACATTAACTCCTGGTACTCTTCTTTCAACTGTTCATAGATCATTTCTGTTAGACTTCAGACTATCGTCACGGACTGGTGGGGACTCTTAGCCACATGGAAAATGGAAATCAGACATGGATTGATTCTTGAGCTAGCTGATGAGCATCATGATTTCCTGCCCTCTTCATCAAGGCCCTCTAAAGGTGAGGTGAGGAGCATCCTTGGATGTGCTTCTAAGATATGACCAATCCACTGACTTGTCAAGGCGTTTGGGATGTCCTCAGAAAAGTATCTTTTCTGGACCATCTTCTGTCTCACTTCCCTTAACTCTCCTGGATGCCCAAAAGCAGGAAGTTATTCAGTAAGGAAATCTCAAAAGACTGGAGAGAAAGCTCCAAATTCCTGATTTCAGGGATCTTTCAAAGAAAAATTTGGCTTTCCACTTGCTTGTCATGCACACAGCCATTCCATGAGCAATTGCCTGTAACCTGAGCTTTCGCATTGGCTCTCCATGGGACAAGTACTCTGGCCTTGTCCACATTCTGTTCTTTAATGTACAGGGGGTCTGGGAACGGTACACAAGTAGTGGCTTAATCTTCATATCAGTGCTTGTGTTTGCACATACCAAGGGATCCATCTTTCCATTATGGGCTTGTGTCCTAGTAGTGCCTTTTCCTCCTGTGTGATACATGATACATCATGTTTGGCATCTTCTTCTAGAAGAAGCCTTGTTCATCACAGTTGAATATTTGTTGAATGATGTGTCCTTCTGCCTTCGTGAATTCTGTGGATTCTTTCTTGCAGGCTTCTGCAGTGACCTTGTCAGAACTGACCGTCTCACCATGTCTCATCATACTGTGGATGCCACTTCTCTTGTGGGATTTATCAAATCACCCTCTTCTTAAGTTCATCACTTGTGGTCCTTGTGGAGGGGTTTTCTTGCAGTAAATCACGGTGAAGTTTCCTGGCTTTTTCACAGATCACACCTTCATTAATGCTGTCATCTGCGAGCTGATTTTATTCATCCACATTAACACAAGTTTTTCCACCTCTGCCAGCACTTGTGTCCTCTGCTTGGTTGACATTGTTCCTTCTTTTGCCACATCAGCTCCTTCAATGGCATTTTTCTTCTTCAAAATAGTTGAGAATGTTGACTTTGCCACCACCTTGCTCTCCAAAACCAGATCAGTCACACAAATACCACTCAGGTTTTTCTACAATTTCCTTTTTCAATTCAATGGTTATTTTCTTCAAAACTTTTTTTTTTAACCAGTATTGCTTTGAACATTCTTGTCACCTTCCTTACTGCTCTGCACTCTGTTTTTATCAAGCTTGCTCTGCACTTTCTCTGGAGCCATGATGGATTGAATAACACTGTACAGTACTATATGTGCTAAAATTCACACAAGCTTCACAGCAAGTGTGCCCAGGGCTCTGTGACTGTGATTGCAACTAGAGAAGAACACAACCATATATCAGAATAGGAAAAATGGCTACATTCATGTTTGTGCAAGGAAGATGGCCATGGTTGTCTTTATCCCTGGATGTGGAGTTTGCAAATGAAAGCAAAACTTTCCAAAATGCTTCTGTTCACAAACTGAGGCATCATTGTAAAAAGAAAAGGATAGTAGAGAAAAAACAGTTAACTGAGAGAATCAGTCTAGAAGGTTCAATATCTAACTCATGGATGTTTCAGAAAAAAGAACTAAGAAAAAGGATGGGAATAAATGACATAATAACAACAATAATATTAATATTCAGAACTGTCAGAATTGGAGCATGTGGGTCTCTGGATTGAAGGAGCCCAATTGAAGACCAGCACAGCAATGCCAAAGACCCACACTGATTGGCCTGCACCTTTAGTACATGAGAAAAGTCAGGAGAAAAGGCCATTCTGCCCATTGTGGCAATCATTTATTGCAAGCAATTGTGGAGGACTTGGAATGGGACTCATCCAAGCTGAGATGTGCTACAATCATAACAGATACCAAATTTTGAAGGCTCTAGTATACACCAAAAAATTATAGTACCCCACTAATAACTTTTAGTATTGAGTGCATATTGAAATGACTATATATTTTAACACACTGTTTTAAATAAAGCATATAATTAAAGTTAATTCCCCTTCTTTTTATTTTGTTTTAAGGTAGCTACTAGGAAGCTTTCAATTACTTGAATGGTTTGTGTTCTAGATCTCTTGAAAGTGCTGACAGAAAGAAGCAGTCAGTGTGCAGACACAGAAGCTAGATGATGTTAGACTTCCCAAGCAGTTCTAAGGTACCAAAGAGAAAAGATCCCTCATGTTCCAGTGGGAACAATTTTTAGCCCAGCAGTCCCCATTCAGCCAAATTTAGCCAATTCAAAGACACTGCTAGATGTAGAAGCATTCCAAAGTTCCAAGTCCTTGAGGACTACTAAAGGAAGTGCTTTGGAAAGTCAGTGTGTAAACCAACAACAGGGAAGATGGTGTCATCAGAGCAAGCAGGTAGCAGCGCCAGGAGATACACAAGCCAGTGCAGAACAGGTAGATGGAGGACCTGGGGCAAAGTAACCAAATCAGCCAATCTGCTGCTATAGAGAGACTTGACGGTTCATATAGCACAGAAGGATGGTTTTATTGAAAGCTAAGTTACTATAATTCACTTTATGAAAAGAACTTTACTCCACCTGGCTCACGTGAATAACATCTACAGGATATAAATAACAATTTAGACCCAAAGCTGTAGTCTAATCATCCTAGAGGCATGGAGAAGAGGAGCAAAGTGGCCTAAATCTGTATTGGTCAAGACAGGATGACATCACATGTGATCAGGGCCAACAAGATGGCTGCCTACAGATCAGAGCACTGGGAGAAGCAGGGGGCTGGGTGGGAAGAAGGAAGAACCTTCCTGCAAGAGTCTGGATAGTTGGGAAAATGAAACAGGCATCCAGACGAAGGACAAGAATGTCCCCTGTGTAAGCAATCTCCAGCAGGATGTGCAGAGGAGACAGAGAGGCACACGGAGCACGGCTTTCTTAAAAGGGAAGGCTCCCGCACAGCTGAAGGTGATACCATGGGCATCAAGCACTAGAACAGACCGTGCTTTGAGGAGTGTGCACCACTGACTGGTCTCCTGGAGGTGGGGTTGGAGGATGCAGCTTCGCCATGTGCAGTGCCCAAGAGAAGCTGGACAGCGATGTTGACTTGGATGTGGTGGGAGACACTCCAGACAGGGAAACCACACTAAACAAAGGCTAGTGTCATCTACATGTGCAGGTGGGGAACCTGGTGGCATCCAGGAGAGAGAGGCATAGTCCTAAATGGTGGGAGGTATAGTCCTAAATGGTGGCCTCCCAGCACCTGTGTCACACCTGAGTCCTCTGAATGGGTCAGTGGCGAGATGCCATCTACCAGCCCTGGTGAAAACAGGAGACTGTGCAGAAGACCTGCAAGAACAGGGACATCAAGAAAATCACCAAAATTCAGCTGGGACCTTGTTTGAGGCCTTGAAGGTTCAGGTTAGGGAGCTTGAATAGTAGCTAAATGGGGTAGAGGATACAAATGTCTCATTTACATGGACTTGGGCTTGGCGCCCTTAGTGTCTGTCTGTCCATGCAGTGCTGCCATGTGCACCGTGAGGAGCCGGCTGTGAGCTCTGGGTGCCAGGAAGCTGCTGTCCGTGCAACACAATCACTGTGCCCGGAGACCTGAGGAAGGTCTACCTGTGAGCCAGCCACCCAGGCAGGCCTTGCCTGGGGCAGTACTATCTACCCCACACCCCTGCGGCAGTGATCCTGTCCTCTTGTATGTAATTGCATACCAAGTTCCCCATGAACCCACATGCACATACACACAGGTACACATATACATATATACACAGGACAGTAAAATCAGAGTGGCCCTGCCTGCTGAGTCTCACCAAAATTGGAGCCAATACCTGGCCAGCCTCTGCTCCCAAATAGGGCTGGAAGTATCAGGCAAAGGTCCTGAGGTCCAGCTTCCAGACAGACATACCTGAAAACACCAGACTGAAGCACGTGTAATATAGACTGTGTATGTTTACAGTGTTATGTCTAAATGGGACAACTCCTTCACTTCTGGCCCCTCCTCCACTGGTTTTATGATCTCCTCCTCCTTTCTCTTCTCTCTTCTTCTTCTCCTCCCCTTCCTCCTCATCTTCCTTCTTTCTTTTCTTGTTTAAAAGAACTTTAGGGGTCAGCAGCTCCTGAGAGCTGACCCCTGCCATCACTTGGGTTGCCTGCCTCTGCCTCTCCAATGGAGTCGCTTCCCTGTCCCATGGACACCATGTTCAGCAGTGTGTATTTCTTCCCCTGGACGTGGGCACATCCCTAGAGGGACATGATCCCCTGCTTAGTCTTCACTCATGAGGTTCTTTATAAAGTTAGGGTGGGGCAGGAACTGGGCTCTGAGCTAAAGCAGAGTGTGAAGTCCAGGTTGGCTGCGGGTTCTCTGGTGCCCCCGCCATCTGCTGAGAATGATTCCTAGAAGCACAGTTGCTGCTGCCCAGGAAGGTTGTCTCCCCGCCCTTTCTCTGGGTCCCACAATGTCTGTATGTCCTATGCAAATGTACTTGTTCTTTCCTATTGTAAACTACATTTCACATAGATTAAACAAATATAAATCACTTTAAAAAAAGAAAATGATTTAACATCTGAAATATGTAGATGAAGAAGTGATAATTCATACATACCTCTTAGGAATATGGAAGTAAATGGCAAAAGAAATAGCTTGACTGGGATAAAGCCAGAGAGCAACAAGAGAAAGGAACAGGGGATGCTATTTTGTTTTCATTGCTGTTTAAAACTGTTATTTTTTTAATTAAATGATAAACCTTAACATTAGTTTTCTTTAGAAACAACAAAAAATATAAAACATAACAACAGAAAAAATTCATTACACACACCAGTGTGTTAACAGTGCTATCCGAGTTGGTAAGGGATGTAAAAAAGTTAATATATAACCAGCAGACTCATAGATAATGAAGCCAGTGTTAAAGTATCATTTTAAGTTTAATACTAATGATATCAATGGACTCAAGATTGAATTTGGCTTTTAATACTTATTTCTTAATATCCATCAAACTTTCAAAAAGGAAAAAATGGATCTATTAGGTTCTTAACCTAGCAACTTACTGAAATGCTCCTTAATAAAACTCACATGTGAAACCATTGAGTCAGATGAGCCCATAAAGACCTCCTCGAGGTGGGCAGGCACTGACCAGACCCTGGAGTTGAGACAGGGCACAGCTGGCTGCTGACTGGGTCGCAGGATCCCAGACCAGTGTGTTGCCAATTGTTTTGACTCATCACCTATCAAATGAGGAGGTTTTAGAGTCTGCAAGGTCCTTTTCATTATCTTTTGCCAAGTCCAGATGTCTCTGCCCTGTACCAATTATTGCCTTATTCTCACTTTACAGCAGTGTAAACTGGGCGTGGTGGTGCACACCTGTGATCCGAGCACTTGGGAGACTGGAAGGAGGCAGGAAGATCATCATTAGTTTGAGACCAGCCTGGCAGACAACTGTAATGAATTAGCACAGTCAGTTCTACCACTAAACAGTAACCACTTAACATTTGGAGATGTACATTCCAGACTATGCATGTTTCATAAATTCTAAATAGCATAGCTATTAAAATAACATTTGCAACAGATATATCAGGATATGTAAAGACCATCACACTTTTATGTTGAGTATTACATACCTTTTGTTGTGCCATGTGCATGTTTTTGTAATGTTTTGTTTTGTTTTTTAAGACAGGGTCTTGCTTTGTAGTTCAGGCTGGCCCTGAGCTCACTATGTAGTCCAGACTAGCCTCGAACTCAGCAATCCTCCTGCCTCTGCCTCTGAAGTGCTGGGATTACAGGCATGAGCCACCATGCTAGGCATTGTGGAATGTGGTACTGATTGCTGGTGGGTGTGTCACCACACCTAGTACTGTGGTATGTAGTACCTGGCATTGAACTCTGGACCTTGCACTTACAAGGTAGGCGCTGGAACCAATGAGCTAAATCCCCCACCATAGACTGCATTTTAAAAAAAAAAACAGGGTCTCACTTTGTAGTTCAGACTGAGCTCACTATCCTCAAATTCATAGCAATCCTCCTGCCTCTGCTTCCCAAGTGCTGGGATTATAGGTGTGCACAAACACGCTCAAATAAGACTGCATTTTTTAATAAAATTTTTTCCATTTATTTGTATTTAAAAATAAACTTTTCAGGCTGGAGATTAGCTCAGTGGTTCCAGCGCCTGCCTCGCAAGCCCAAGGTCCTGAGTTTGATCCCGGTAACCACATACAATGCCAGGCGTGGTGACTCATGCCTACTAGCAATCAATACCACATACCACAGTGCCGGGTGTGGTGGCTCACACCTGTCATCCCAGCACTCGGGAGGCAGAGACAGGAGAATTGCTGAGTTCGAGGCTTGCCTGGGCTACATAGTGAGCTCAGGGCCAGCCTGAACTACAAAGCGAGACCCTGTCTCAAAAAAAAATTAATTAATTAAAAAAATAAACTTTTCATTCATGTCCTTTGGCACTTTTTATATTGAGACATTATTCTCTTATTTTATAAAAGTTATTTTATATTAATATAATAGCATTTTATTTTATCTTCCCTATTGTTACTATTTTTCCCACTTTATTAGTCTGTTGAAAAGATTTTTTTGTTTTTGTTTTATCATATTGAGACTTATTTTACAGTCAGATCAATTGATCTTTTCCTGTATAGATTTTTTTCCTGGTTTTCATGCCTAAAAAGGGTATTTTTTAAATTGAATTCTTTATTGGTACATTTTATATACAGTTCACAATCACACACAACATTGGGGAATTTGTACCAGTATATGATACAAGTTAATTCTCATTTTTACCCACATCCCTACCCACCCACAACCCCCTACCCGATATACATGCCCTTTTATTTTCTTTCGGAATCATATTTATTCCTTCCCCTTATTACGTTCCCACACCAAATTCCCTTTGGATATTTCCTATTTTACAAAAACTATCATACATTCTAGAACTCATTTACATGTACAGGTTCTCATGCCAAAGAAAAGATCCGGTATTTGCATATCTGTGATCTATTTATTTTTTTACTTTGGGATTGAACATTAACTTGTATTTTCCTTTGGCTCTTCCTTGGTTTAATTTATAATGACTTCCTTTTCTTTCTTTCTTTTTTTTTGGCGGTAGTACTGAGGATTGAAACAAGGGCCTCACGCATGGTAGGCAAATATTCTAGTGTTTAGCTGCATCCTTAACATTTTTCTAAATTTTACTTGGAGATAGAGTCTTGCTGAATTTCCCAGTCCAATCTTGTAATTCTCCTACCTCAGCCTCTCAAACAGCTGTGCCATCACACCTGGCTATACTGAATTCTTTAATTAATCCAGAGTTTACATTGGTGACTAGTATGACAAATGATCTAACTTGTTTCATCAAGCTAGCTCTATGCACTAATCTCCTTTAGTTATTTGCATTAAGTTTTAAATTAAGGAACATTTTTAACCACATATAAAAACAAAAAGCCCAGGTGGGCATGGTGATGTACATCTGTAATCCTAGCACTTGGGAAGCTGATAGAGGAGGATCGCCAGGAGTTTGAGCCCAGCTCACACAGTGAGCTACACAGTGAGCTCAATGCCAGTCAGAACTACATACTGAAACCCTGCCTCAAAAAAGAAAGAAAGGGGGGCCGGAGGGTTAGTTCAGTGGTTCCGGCGTCTGCCTCGCAAGCGCAAGGTCCTGAGTTCGATCCCCAGTAACCACATATAATGCTGGGCGTGGAGACACGCCCACCAATAATCAACACCGCATACCACAATGCCGGGCCTGGTGGCTCATGCCTGTCATCCCAGCACTCGGGAGGCAGAGACAGGAGGATTGCTGAGTTCGCAGCAGCTTGCCTGGGCACCATAGTGAGCTCAGGGCCAGCCTGAACTACAAAGCGAGACCCTGTCTCAAAAGCAAAAAAAAAAGAAAAAGAAACAAACAAACAGAAACAAATAAAGGACGAGTGTAACTGATTTCCAGGTACCGATCACCCAGTTCTGATCAGTTCAGACAATTTGATTTGCATCTACTTCCTCTCTTATCTTGGATGTTTTTAGAGCAAATCTCAGGCATTACATAATTGCACATATAAAATTTCAGCATGAAGTAAGGTTATAAAATAAGGACTCTTTTAAAGCATAATTATACTACATAAACTAATATCCAGCCACTGTTCAAATTTTCCTAATTAATGCCTTCTATTAACTTTATAAGTTAGTCTTTTAACATCAAATATTTTTTTGTTGTGGTGGTTTGTTCATTTTGAGTGAGGGTCTTAAGTCACTAAAAATTTCCCAGGCTAGGCTCAAACTTGTGATCCTCCTGCCTCAACCTGTCAGAGTGCTGTAATTACACATATCCCCCCATTGTCCCTGGCTAAGAGGAAAATTCTCATAGTGAAAATTGTTATAAAAATTAGAGAATGAAAACAGTTGGTGACTTTTTGGTGATAGGATGGTCCAACAGGGTTGGAAGTCAAGAATGAATTCAGCAGGGAGTCCCTCCAGGGCAGTGGATGGCAGAGAACAGTAGCTGGGGGAGAGGACAGAGTCAAGGTTCTCCTTTTCTCTGAAAGCAGAGTTTCATGACTGGGGTCATGGAGGAAGCTAGACCAGGGCTTCCACATGATGCTGAAGCCAGTGACTTTTTCTCAGGTGTGGAATGTAGTACAGGGGCTTGCTAACAAGAGGACAAAACAAAACTCTAGTGACCAGAGCAGATTTTACCATCAGTGGTGAATTAGAAGTTAGTCTGACCCACGGCTGTCTGAGCAAGCTCCTGCCCTCTTTAAGACAGGGCTAATGGTAGTGTTGGAATTAGCCAAACACAACAAATAGAGAAGCATATAGGTTTCAGTATCCTGAGTACATGACCCATAAAGTTTGACTTCATTATTATGAATGTTCAGTTCACAGTAAAGAGACTAGTAAGTTTAAAGTAAGGAGACAACCCATTTGGAGGCTTGAGGCTTCAACCTCATCCTACATCCCCTTGCTTTGCTCCAAATGGACCATCTTACTCTTTCTAGAATTGGTCAGGCATGATCCTGCTAAAGATCCTTTCGTTTGCTCTGCTCACAAATATCCAAGTGACATGACCCATCCTGTCCTTGACTAAAATGTCATATTTTCAGTGAGGACCCCCCCTGACTCTCCTATTCAAAATTCTAGCCATGCTCCCTTATCCCCCCTTTTCTTTATACCCCAATGGTGCTGATCACATATAGGATCAGAGTACATATTTTAATTACTTGTGCTACTTGGCTTACTTACAATAAGCAAATCATATCTTTACTTATTTTTTCACCTTCTCCCCCTAGGTGAATATAGATTCTGAGGAGACAGGGTTTTTATCTGCTTTATTAACTGCTTTATCCTCAGTGCTAAGAACAGTGCCATGCATACAGTTGGTGATCAAAACTACATTTGTTTACCAATAAAGAATTCAATTAAAAACAAACTACATTTGTTGAATAAAGAAATGAGTGCATGAATGGAGATTGTTTGGGAAAGTTGGAAAGTAAGTATCTTATCAGTAAAGTCCTAACAGGAAACAGATGGAACAAATGGGGTAATTAGGTAGAAAGTAATAAGGATTATTTACAAAGGTGTGGGCAGGAGTAAAGGCAGAACACAACTAAATACAGAAGAAAATTCAGTTACCAGAATCTTCCAAGAACAGCTGCAGCAGAGGGTTTTATGAAAGACTTCAGTAAATCACACAGGCAACTCATGTTGATCCAGAAGGGAGGAGGCAGGGGAATAAACATCTTTGCTCACTCGCTTCCCACCTGCTAACCTTTGGGTTGTGCCTACAACCCAATAGGACACCAGAGAACAAAAGAACCCACTGGTGAAGTCTATCTCAGGGAAGAGCCTGAGGGGCACTGAGCAAAGCATAGGAGGGTGGAGCAAGAACCAGAAGGGAAAAGAGTAAATAGCAAAATATTTGTAGATACTGATTTAAGCATACTATTATGCTAGCTAGGCCCTACATCTTCTTGTGATAGGCAAAATTCTAAAGCTTTTCTCTAAGACTTCCTACCTAACCCCACGAATGTGGGAAGCTCACAGATAACCCCACTCTCATGGTGAAAGACTGAAAACTTCCCCTTTAGAATCAAGAAACAAGAAACATGAAGGCAGATTTTTACAACTTCTATTCAACACAGAAGATCTAATCAGAGCAATGAGGGAAAAAAAAGCCAAAGATATACAAACTGTATGTAAATAAATTACCTGTTTTCAGATAGCATACTATATATTACAAATTAAAGAAAATCATAAGGAGTTCATGAAAGAACTATTAGAACTGATGAATGAATTCAGAAAGTCAGAGACAAAATTGATATCCAAATCAGCTGCATTTTTGGTTAATTTCATTGAAGTCCTGAGGATCAAACTCAAGAATCTTATGCCATTGAACTACATCTCCAGCCTTTTTTTTTTTCTTTTTTTTTTTTTTTAACATAGGGTCTAAGTTGTTTAGTTGGCCAGGCTGGGCTTGAACTTGTGATCTTTCTTTCTCAGCCACCACACCTGGCTCCAACTACATTTCTATACATAAACTATTAAGAATCTGAAAGGAGGGCCGGAGATTTAGCTCAGTGGTTCGGGCCTGCCTCGCAAGCACAATGCCCTGAGTTTGATCCCGGTAACCACATACAATGCTGGGCGTGGTGACTCACACCCACCAACAATCAACCAGCAATCAGCACCACATACCACAGCGCAGGGCGTGGTGGCTCACGCCTGTCATCCCAGCACTCAGGAGGCAGAGACAGGAGGATTGCTGAGTTCAAGGCTTGCCTGGGCTACATAGTGAGCTCAGGGCCAGCCTGAACTACAAAGCGAAACCCTGTCTCAAAAAAAAAAAAAAAAAAAAAGAATCTGAAAGGAAATTAAACAGCATTTCATTAGTCACAACATTTAAGAGAATATCATACTTCAAAGTAAATTTAGGAGTTAAAGGACCTATGATTAAAAAACAAGACAGAGGGGCCGGAAGGTTAGCTCAGTGTTTCTGGCGCCTGCCTCGCAAGCGCAAGGACCTGAGTTCGATCCCCGGTTACCACATATAATGCTGGGCGTGGTGGCTCACGCCTGTAATCCCAGCACTCGGGAGGCAGAGACAGGAGGATTGCTGAGTTCGTGGCGGCTTGCCTGGGAGCCATAGTGAGCTCAGGGCCAGCCTGAACTACAAAGCGAGACCCTGTCTCCAAAAAGCAAAAAAAAAAAAAAAAAAAAAACAAGAGAGAAATCTCATTTTCATAGATTTTTATAGGCTTAATATTGATAAACTAGTATTACCCAGAATGATACACAGATTCAACTTAGTCCTGGTCAAAATACAATGGCAATTTTTTTTTCAGAAATAAAAAGCATCACCCTGAAACTTATGTGGACTATCAAGGAATTCCAAATAACTAAAACAATCTTTTAAAAAAATTAAGTTAGAGTACTCACTTCCTGATTCCTGAAGGTATTACAAAATTTCAGTAATCAAGACAACATGGTACTGTTATGTCAGTGCATATGACATATATATGGGCCAATGAAATAGAATATGGGTTCCAGAAATAAACCTTCACACATGTGGTTAACTGACTCTTAATAAGGATGCAAAGATCATCTAATGGGGAAAGACGGTCTTTTCAAATTATACTGGAAAAATTGGATATTCATGTACAAAAGAATGAAGTTGGACATTTACCTCACATTATATTCAAAAATTAAATCAGAATAGGTCAAATTGTATTAGTCCACTTTCCATTACTCTAACAGAGGCCTGTCGCTAGATACTTTATAAAAAAAAGAGGTTAGTCCAGGTGGTAGTGCATGTCTGTAATCTCAGCACTTAGAAGGCTAAAAAGATTTGCTGCAAATTCAAGGCCAGCCTGGGCTACATAAGGAGTTTGAGACTGGCCTGAGTTCTGTAGTGAGATCCTGCCTCAAAACATATGTGTGAGTCTGCACACACACACACACACACACACACACTCATGTATGTGTAAGCACAAAGAAAAAGGTTTAGTTTTGGAGGCTGAAAGTCCAAATAACATATCACTAACTTATATCCCCCTTGGCTGTACCCTACCGTAGCACGGGGCTTCACCGTGAGAATGTGTGCAAGAGGGAGAGGTCACGTTGTGAGACAAGAAGCCAGAGTGCAGGGAGCAGCTCTTTCATAATATCTAGCTCTCAGGACAAGTTAGGATAAGTAGTACCTTAATTTTTTCTACAGTACTGCTCCAGTCACCTAAGGAGCTCCTTCTAGGCTCCACCTCTTAGAGGCCCCGCTGATGGAGAGAACCAGGTCTGGCTAAGCCAACTGCACCACACGCCAGCCTCCTAGGTCCTGTAGACTGAGTTGAGACCTAAGCAAGGGCAATTTGCTTCAACTAAAGGGCACGCCATGGCCGGAGATTGCCCAGTCCTCCCCAACGTTGGGCCCCTCCTCTGACAACCCTAGACCAATCCCCAATAGCCATCTCAACCCCCCCCCACACACACACCACTTGTGGTATATAACACCCTACACTGCATTCATTAAATGGAAGCGTTTCAGAAACCTCCCCAGAATGTGGTGTTCACGTGTGACTATGCCTCACCCTCCCATGTGCAGCCCTGCAACGACAACACTGGCACCCAAAGGTGGGGCCCTCAGATAATCCTTCACCTCGCCCTTCAGGTGAGTGCCCCCGCCTTCATGGGAAGTTCCTCTTTCTCTCCCTGCGGCCCAGTAGGCCAGGTCCCTCCCTGCAGCCCAGCAGGCCGCTTCTTTAACATGTCGAACCCTCTTTCACATTCTTTCCACTGACCTCACCTCTCCGAGTATGGGAAATACCCTCTACACCTCTGCACAATCCCAAAATGGCGCCTGTACCTCTTCTCTTCTGGCAGACACACAGGCTCCGCCCCCTATGGGTCACCAGCCCCGCCTTCCGCTCCACCCCTTAAACTCCCCCATCTGCATGCCATTTCCAACCCTCATTCCCAGCAGCCAGAGGCGATGGCAAGGGAGATGTCCAGCGCTGTGGGACTGTGGCTCCTGCTGCTGTTGCCACCTTTCTGCAAAACACCTCTCAGCCTCTAATTCCCAAGAGACACCTACTGGGAGCAGCGGTACTTGGACCAGCTAGCTGGGACCCCAGTCCTCTATGTGCCTGCTCTGAGAGAAATGCCCAGAGAGGTACCCAGCTTCCACCTGGGCCAGCACCTCCAGGTGTCCACCACAAGCCACTTCACAAGAATGACTGGCATGCTCTACCTCAACCCAAGCCTGGACCGCGACTCCTGGGAGCAGCTCAGCCCGCAGAATGGTGGCTCCCTACAAAAGATGTCAAGCCCTGCACCACCACCCGATCTGCCAATTGGCCAAATGAGGAGGCTCTCGCTTCAGGAACAGCCCAAAAAAGTCAGTGCTTCCCAGAGCCATGGCACCCTAATAAGGTCACCTGGAGAGATATAAAGGACCTCCATGACCAAGCTTGTGCTTTGGCCCCTCAGGGCACCCCTCCATCCCATACCGGGGCCAGTGCTGATGGTCCTCCTGTGTGCTGCACTCACCACCAACTCTCAGGCCATGGTCACGGAAGTATGAGCCCTAGTTCCCAGCCCCCCTCTTCTAGTCACAATCGACTGGGATTCCTCCCTTCCTCACCCCTTTGGCAATGACTCCTCCATTTACCCTGTAGTCATCGATGGCATCCACCTTGAGTCTCATGGAATACTTCTGTCTCTCCTTCCTCCATCTGCTTTTCCACCTCACCTCTGACTCTTCCTCTGCCCTAGTGACCTAAAGACAAACACCACCGACCCATCTTCCTTGTTCTTGGGGTCTGTGCTTCCTTCTCCACAGTCTCTGGGACCTCCTACTTGTGCTGTGGCTCATACTATGTGTCCTATACCCCAACTCAACAATTTTGCCTTTCAGCACCTGTGAGCCCACCCTTTACCAAAGACTGGTTGGGCAGCGACCCCCTGTTTAACCTTATGCTTCATCCACACAGAAAATGTGATTTAGGGGCTTTGGCCATCATCACCGTCATCGTGTCGTAGTTACTGCCATCTCTGCAGCTCCACTTCTTCAATCACCTTACACAACCAGATTATCACTGCCACTGCTGTTAATCAACTCACTCAAAATACTACACACGCCCTTGGACAAACTTTGGCCCTATTCCATGATACCTGTGCTGCCATTGTCAATCTACAGTCCCAAATGGATTTAGTCCTTCGATGTGGTAACCTTTAAAATGTCTGGGGCTCCACTTGGGAGGGTTCACAAGGGCTAGTCCAAGTTAAGTTCATGGACTCACAGGCTAATTTTAGGGTCACCCTATCTGACCAAACCCATAAAAATGTCATATGGTTGGCAGAGGCCATTGGGTCTAAACAGAGGGGAGGAGGTAATGGCGAAATCCAGGTCTGGCTGAGCCAACTGCACTGAGCTTCCTAAGTCCGGAGAGAGCCCTTGGCCCTCGATAGACTAAATTGAGACCTAAGCGAGCTTTGAACTAAAGGGCACGCCATGGCCGGAGATTGCCCAGTCCTCCCCAATGTTGGTCCCCTCCTCTGACAACCATAGACCAGTCCCCAATGGCCACCATAACCCCCACTCCGTGCTCGTGCTATATATCACCCTACAATGAGTTCATTAAATGGAAGTTTTCCAGAAACCTCCCCAGAGTCAGGTGTGTGTGTGCAACTCTGTGCCTTACCCTCCCGTGTGCAGCCCTGCTATGACACCCCACCACCTCACACTTAGCCCCTGGAGACCAAGTTCTCAAATAGGAAGCCTTGCCAGACATGCTCAAATCACATCCAAACTACAGTGTAATGGCAAACAGGAAACACCAAAGGGCCCCAGGACTTGGAGGCAGAAAACAAACTTTACTTATATCAGTGGTCCTCGTTGAGATAATTCCCAAGTACCAGTTCTTTTACAGTTTATATAGGTTTTGAAAGCAGGAACTAAGTACAGAAGCAGAGCAAGCAGTTGATTGGTTATATATTATATCATTATTACTGATTGATTATAGCAAGTTCAAACTTAGGGAAAGAATACATGAATTTAGGTCCACTAGACACATGTTTATGTGCCTTGGTTCAGGGTAGGTTCTCCCAAAGAGGAATGGATAAGGGAAACATGTACTTAGGATGGGCATCAGTTTAAGGCTGGGTTGGCCAAGGAGGTCTTTGCTGGGCCTGGAAAATATAAAACAGTCCACGACCAACATTACCCTACACTCGTGTCCCACCTGTTTGTCAGCTATTTTATTTTCTGCCCTGATAGCAGTAGATCACATCCGAGGGGAAAAGGTCAAGAGCCTCGTTCTGGTCCTCACCACCAGCACCAAGCTTCTATGAGGGACCTGATGGCCTAAGACTAGAGCTGTGTCAGAAATCTGCATGATACATTCCAGAATGGGTTTGAGCCCTGAGCAGGTAGGGAATGCTGAAGGTAGATAGCACGGAATCTCCTTGGCAGTAGGGAGCTGTGATCTTGGCAGTGCTAGCAAGAAAATATGTGCTTACAATAATCATT
>PVIC010016616.1:0-33695 GCA_004025085.1 Thryonomys swinderianus | reverse complement strand
AAATCAATAGATCACAGATAGACAATTCCCGGATCTTCTCTTTGGCATGAACACCTATAGATGCAAATGAGCTCTAGAAAGTAGGACAGCTTTTATAGAGTAGAATATTTCTATAGGAAACTTGGTGTGGAAATGTGATGAGGGGAAGGAATAAATATGATACAGAAAGAAAATAAAAGAGCATGTATAAAGGGGGGAGGAGGGGGAGTGGGTAGGGATATGGGTAAAAATGAGAATTAACTTGTGGCATATACTGGTACAAATTTCCCAATGTTTTATGTGACTTTGAGATGTATATAAATTGTACCAATAAAGAATTCAATAAAAAAAAACTGTACAAGTCAGAAAACGTGACATGACATATTTAAAGAACTAAAAGGAAAACGTCACTCTAGAATTCTATATTCAGTAAAATACATTAAGAAATGAAAGAGAAATAAAAACATTTTTATTAAACAAAATGAAGTTCACTATCAGCACATTTGCCATAAAACAAATATAAAAGCAAGTTTTTCAGGCAGAAGAAATATATGCAGGTATCTAAATCTACACCATGAAATGATAAGTGATAGAAATGTCATACGTCAAATGTCATAAAATTTATTTTTTTCCTGTGGCTCTAAAAGTTAACTTAGGCCTAAAACAGGGATTGAAGACAATTTTTCTATAAAGAAGCAGATAATAAATAGTTTAAGCTTTTCTGAGCCATGCATATCTCTGTCATATTTTATTTTGTTGGTGCTGTTGCTATGGTTGGTTGCTACATTTTGTTTTGTACTTCTAAATGTAAAAAACCATTTCTAGTTTCCATACCATACAAATCAAACTGCAAAGACTTTGATTTCTGGAAAGATGGAATAGGTGGACTTCTCTATCTTCTTCATGCAAATATATTAGAAATTCCTGGACAGACTGTGTCACACAAACATTAGTGCAGAGAAGAAAGAAGACAAGACAGAGAGATCACTCGGCACTCAAAAAAAAAGGCATCAGAGTTCATTCCTCTGGTTTTCTTTTTGTGTTCTATAGCCTAGACTGGTGATAGGAAAAGGTGGCAGTAATAAATACAAAACAGCACAAAAGTTTCAAGGCCCCAATATATTCCTGCCAAAGGACTAGAAAAGGGGTTGTCCAGCAACACAGAAAATCTATAGACAATAATCACCCCCACTCCATTCAAACACTACAGCAAAGTCCTTGCAGAAACCAGGCTGTCCTACCCCTTCCAGCCAGTGTGGCCCAGAAATGCTTGATAAAGATGCAGAAAAACACTCACCAGTAACAAGTGCTTGACCTCTCTGGGTGTCCAGTGAAGCACCTGGTAACACTGGATAGTAGCAGGTGACACTCTCTACCTCCTGCTGTAGAAATGCAAAAGGAGCCACCAAAGTAAGTTTTGAGTAACCCTCCGTTTTCACAGTAAGGTACCCTGATCCTGAGGTCTCAACCAGAAATCACTTGTCATAGCAAGAACCATTAGTATCTCAACTTGATAAACAGCAAGCAACACACACCAAGATGGAAACAACAGAGATATTTGATCAAAAAGGATTTTCAAGCAGTCATCATGAATGTACTCCAGTGAATATAAATATATGTGAAATAAAACAAATGAAATAAACAGAAAGTCTGAAGATAAATAAAAGACACAAAGAAGGACAAAAAAACTGTAGAACTAAAAATTAGAGTCCCCCAAATAAAAACTCTGAACAAGGTTTCACATAGTTCAGGAGACAGAGAAAATAATTACTGAACTTGAAGATAAAACTATAGAAACTGTACAATCAGAACAGCAGAGTAAAAAACAAACTATAAAAATAAATAATCCACCCAGCTATTGTGGTATACACCTGTAATCCCAGCACTTGAGAGGCTGAAGCAGATCACCATGAGTTTGAGGACAGTCTGAATTACATAGCAAGACCTTGCCTCAAAAACCTAAACAATAAATAACAGAACCTAGAAACATCTGATCTAATGTTCATGACCTAAGAGAAGAAAGTAAGATGAAAAACTGCTTGAGGAAATAAGGGCTGAGAATGTGCCACACCTGGTCAAAGACAAAATTCAGTAAAGTGAAGGATTCCAAACAAGATAAAACCAAATAATCTACAGCAAAGCATAATGGTAAAATTCTAAAAATTGAAGACTAAAAATATTAAAAGCAGCAAGAGAGCAATTAATTTACTTAGAAGGCAAAGTGGTTTCAATGGCAGTAAATTTCTTGAGACTACACAGAACGTAACACAAAAATGTTTAAGCGCTGAAAAGGAAAAAAAAACCAGAGTTCCACATCCAGAGAAACTATCTTTCTACAATAAATAGGAAAACAGTGCAATCTCCAATAAAAAAAAAAAAGGAAGGGCCAGAGATGTGGCTCAGTGGTTCCAGCACCTGCTTCACAAGTGCAAGGTCCCTGGTTCAATCCCCAATTACCATATACAATAATACTGGGGGTAGTGGCTACACCCACTGGCAATCAGTACCTCATACCTTAGATGCCGGGCTTGGTGGCTCAAGCCTGTAATCCCAGCACTCAGGAGGCAGAGGCAGGAGGATTGCTGAGTTCAAGGCATGCCTTGGGTACATAGTGAACTCAGGGCCAGCCTGAACTACAAAGCAAGACTCTGTTTCAAAAAAAAAAAAAGGAAAAGAAATATTTGCCTCCAATAGTTCAATCTTGAAGGAACTGTTTCAAGGAGTTTCTAAATAGGACGGAAATGCTCTTTAAAAAAAAGACTCTTGGAGCATCAGGAAATGTGAACCAGAATGCATTCTGACCAAAGTATTCAAAGATGAGTTTGTAGAAGTAGCATAATAAAGAGAGGTAAGGTCTGAATCTGTAAACATTTCAATAAATTATTTTCTTCAAAAATGAGGAAATAGTCTGTTTTAAATTACCAGGTGTGTCCTGGCCTATAGATAAGTTTCAATGGGCCAAATCTACCAGAAAATTCTGGAGTGAGACTCTTAAGGAGGACCAGGTGTTTAGCTCAGTGGTTGCGGCATCTGCCTGGCAACCACAAAGTCCTGAATTCGATCCCTGGTACCATACACCACAGTGCCGGGCATAGTGGCTCATGCCTGTGAGTACTCAGGAAGCAGAGGTAGGAGGATTGCTGTGAGTTTGAGGCCAGCCTAGGCTACTTAGTGAGTTCGGGGCCAGTCTGAACTACAAAGCAAGACTCTATCTCAAAAAAAAAAAAACAGAGAGACTCTTTTTTTTTCATTATTCAGTAAACTTTATTGGTACATTATATACACAGCTCACAATCACACACAACGTTAGGGAATTTATACCAATATACCAATATGTGACACAGGTCAATTCTCATTTTTACCCACATCCCTGCCCACCCACCCCCTATATACATACTCTTTTTTTTTTTCCACATCATATTTATTCCTTCCCCTCATTACATTCCCACACCAAATTCTTTTGGATATTTCCCATTCTACAAAAACTATCATACATTCTAGAGCTCCTTTGCCTCTACAGGTGCTTATATCAAAGAAAAGATCCAGTACTTGCATATCTGGGTTCTATTTATTTCATTTATTAGTGTGTCCTTCAGGTGTCTCCATTTGCACATAAATGAATCGATCTTGTCATTCTTTATGGCAGAGTAATACTCCATTTAAAACACACACACACACACACACATCTTCTTTATCCCGTCTCCAGTTGATGGGCATTTGGGTTGTTTCCAAGATTGGGCTATCACAAACTGAGCTGCTATGAACAAGGGTGTACATCTGTCTTTCCAATGTGATTTTTAAAATTCCTTTGGGTATATTTCTAGCAGGGGGATAGCAGGGTAGAATGGGACCTCTAGTCCTAGTTTTCTGAGGAATATCCACACAGATCTCCATAATGGTTGCACAAGTCTACAATCCCACCAGCAGTGGAGAAGGGTTCCTATCTCCCCACAGCCTCACCAGCATTTATCATTGGTTGATTTTGTAATAGCAGCCATTCTTTGTGGAGTGAGATGGAATCTCAGTGTTGTTTTCATTTGCATGAGAGAGACTCTTCAGGAACTCAGAGGAGTGAGTCTTCCAGCAAGAAGCGGAGATGGACAGCACCCTCTGACCCAGTAACTGTCCTCTGTACAGATTCATTTATCAAAAAGGACTGGGAATGAGAGAAAAAAAAACAGTGCTTCGGTTTTTAAAAATGCATTTCCAACGTGTTGAAATGTAGAGAGTATCTTTGCCCTTTAGCCCAGCGCCTGTCTACCTGCAGGATGGGTGCCAACCTGGTTCCAGAAGGCAACCTAGAGGGAGCCTACAGGAAAGCTACAAAGGAGTGAATGTGCCCTCAGCATCAGCACATACCCTGGCTCTTCATGCTCAGATGGACTGAGTTTCAGCACTATCACTTATAGCTGGTGATTCTGGGCTTCCCTTCACCTCAGTGTTCTTATCTGCCATGTAGGGATGATTATATCCACCTTGGTAGACTGTGATAAAGTTCAACATGACACTAACCACAACAAAATGGAAGAAGATGCCATCATATTGGGCCCAGATTTCTTTAAATTCTTGAAACTCTCATAGTAGCTTCATTCTTTAAGACCTGGAACAAGAAACATTTTAATTCTCCATCTTGGTATCCCTGAGGAATAAAAAGAAAGGAAGTTCTTATATTTGAAGGAGTAGTTTACCACTTCCACCATGACATTCAAGATTGCAGGTGCTTGGGTGAAACATTTGACCTTAATGGATACCCTCAGCCTGCCTAGGGCAGGCCTGGCGGGCCCAGTTTGGGTGAGCCGGCCACTGGGACCCTGAGCCAATGGGACTCAGTAGTCTTTCTAGCTACCAGGAGCCAAGGCCACAGGGTTCAATAGTCTCGCCTTCAGCAGCAGAGACCCCTTTGCCCATTCATCCAAATCTCTCACAGACATGTGATGCATATAGAAGAGTGGAAAACTCCACTTTCCATGCAGCTCTGTGCTTTGAGGAGAAAACTTTACCTGAATTTCCACCACTTTTCTGCTGTTCATTAGCAGAGGTCCTCCATGGACCTCAGGCCCATCTAATTGGTCCCTAGACTTCTAGACCAGGCCCTTCCAAGTCCCTCTTCCAAACAGCCACCAAATCTGGGCACAGCTCTACTCTAATCAAAATCTTTCTGTGCATTATCTAGTATCATGAGGCTAGAGCCCAGCTGCTATCTGCTAAGCCATCAGGCCTTCTGGGAGCTGCAGCCTGCCACACTATTCTCAGCATATTACCTCCTTAGCCAGAAGCCCCTGCAGCTCCTTATCTGCACCTGCCCACCTGTGCTCCCCTCCCCAGGCCCTACTGGATGCCTTCTAACCCACCATGCTGCACTTGGGCCTTCCCACTCTGAGCCCCCACCTCTTCTGCTTTACTGATACCACTTACAGCTGCTTATCATGAGCATCGTTTTGAAAATCTGTACCACAGTCCAGCATGGCAGGGATCTAAAATTAATTATGCTTATTTATCTATCACTATAACATTATCCAGAGCGGGGTCCGGCTAGAGGTGATTGTTGGGTGGTTATGTAAGGAAAGTAGGGGAGAGAGAGGAAAAAAAGAGGAGTGAAAGGAGAGAAGGAAAGAAGGCAATAAGGTGAGAAAAGGGGAAAGAGAGGCAAAAAGGGAAGGGATGGAGGCAAGGAGGGGAGGAAAAATAGAGGAGGCCTGCAGAAAGAGTAAAGGAAAGGGAAAGGAAGAAAAGGGAAGGGGAGACATGGAGAGAATGTTAGTTAGGAAGCTAGACAGGAGTTGGTTGTGAAAATGAAACCAATCCAAAAGCCATTTGACCCTCAAAACATAGAATCAAACTTGACTTCTTTCTCTTATTTTTGAACAAATTAATGACAGCCTGAGAAACAAGTTCATCCTCTTCATGAAAGAAGATGCCAAGAAATGAAATGGTTCCCATCCATCCTGAGCCTCTCTTTTGTTCCCCAGATTATAACATGAAAGACAGAAGCAGCATACTGAGGCCTATGTATTCTTCGGAAAATAGGAGAGAGAGACAGGACTGTGAATAAAGCCCCAGCCTTCCAGGAAGGAGGTGCCCTCATTTTCTTGGGCAGCCCCAGCCTCTTTTGAAAGCAAGAAAGCACAGATCTGCTACCATGGCAACCACCCCTCAACCATCCTGGGATGTGACAACTTACTGTAAGTTGCTCCGGAGGCCACATTCCCCCCATTTCCAGGCCACACAGGAACAAGCGCCCTTTAAAAGGAATGACAGATTACACCTTTCAGAATCTGGCCCATCCACAGTGATGGATGGGGAAAGCCTCCATGCTCACTCACCATCTGCTCTACCACAGGATGTAATTTCCTTGTCCTGAACTCCAATTTGAAAGCAGCCTGAACCTGTAAACTAAAAAATGCCACTAACAGGCATAAGAGTACACAAAGGGAGACCTCACCTCTTTGCTTGGACTGATGTTGAATTTGATGGCTGTCAGAGGGAGAGAGAAGGTGGAGCCATATCTGGGTCTTCCCCAGAATCCCACGTCACTTGGGAAGCCCCCAGGGGCCCTGGAAACCATGGTGGTATAGACAGAGGCCTTCTTGCAGGAAATCTTGGTGCCACTACTGTGCCTACAGAGAGGGTATTGTAAGTTACAGGGAGGGTATTGTAAGTTATAGGCACCCAAAGATCTTATATGGTGGGGACAGCCATGGATCCACCAAAATTAGCTTTCGCTTTGCACCTTAATATAGAACTACAACCTTGCCTTATTCTGGCTAAATCAACTAGTGTCCAGTCATTGAACAGAAACCATATAAATTTAATATAGCAAGCAACTCATAAAAATAGGTGGCGGCTGGTCTCTCTCTCCTTCTGCCTCCCAGCCTCTGTAACTCAAACAGATACAGAAGTAAGAGGCAAGCAAGAAGCAAGGGATCTAGGGAAAGGTGTAACACCTGCGACGTGCCTCACCCCAGATCTCCAAGTGACTAGCAGTGGCTTTGTAGGATACTAAGGTGAGGACTCTCCCTCTAGATCTGGGCTCAACAGGAGTGATTCAGTCTGGGAGGTAATCGTGGAGAGTGGCAGGATATGCGCTCTGTATCCACAGTCTACATTTTAGTGTGCGGACTGACTCCCACAAAATGGAAAAAAAGAATCTGCTAAAGGCCCACATGCTACCAAATAAAAGCATTAACTAGAAGCAGTGACACCAGCCTCCACCCACTGAACAGCTTCTCGGTGCCAGGCACTACACTGCACCCTTTAAATACACTTTCCTCATTTAATCTTCATTGCAATCATATTAAAGAGACATTTTAGTCCTTGTTTTAGTAAGAACACTGAAATTTAGGAGCTTATGTAAACTCACTCACAAATTAAATAGGAGAAGTGAAACCTTGACCCAAATCTGATTCCAAGCTTATCTACACTTGCCCCTATCGCCCTCTGTCCCACCCCCACACCAGCCTTCCAAATTCTGACCTCATCTACACCCAGGCAGCAAGCAAGCTAGGCTCCCGGACCATTGTCTTTGTGTCTAACTATAGCTCTCCTAGCTTAGGCCCAGTCCATCCACAAAGGTCTTTCTGAAACCAGCTTTCACCCTCTTACTCTTCAGGGCAGATGCAGATTCTACCACCAATGCCTTCTCCATATTTTTCATGGTTTGATGCAGAAAGTCCAACTCAGCAGTGTTGGAGATTATCTGTCCATCTGTTGTTCTTAAGGATCCCACTGAATCTGGATTCTTCTTATTCTAGAAAGCCTTGGGTCCCAGTGGCATCCAGACTCTACCTATCCATAAAATCTCACCATTCTTTCACTCTAAAATGTTGGCATCTTGGCCTGTGCAGGCCGCCATAACAGAATACTTTACACGAGTGGCTTAGACAGCACATATTTATCTGTGTTTTCCCAAGGTTCTGGAGCTGGAAGTTTAATATTAAGGAGTGAGCACTGTGGTTTCTGTTGATTCCTCTTTCTCTGGCTCAGAGATGGCCACCTCACTGTGTCCTCACTCAGCCTTATCCTGTGTTCTCTTCCTGTTCTATAGGAACCAGTTACACTGGATTAAGACCCACCTTATGATCTTATCTACCTTAATTATCTCCTAAGGGACTTGTCTCCAAATAAGATCTCATTGAGAGAGTGCTGCCTTCCTCTGAAATTCTCTTAGCCCAAGAAAACAAATAAAATGAAAGGCAGCAACCTACAAGCCACCAGACAGTCAATAGGCCTTAAGTGAATGGAAGATGTTCATTAGCTATGTCTCTACCCCTACAAATGCCTTTCCTGTCCTCAGCCTCTCTCCTCCGGAACCCATCTTTGTCTATTTGACATTTGCTCAGAGTGATGAAGGACCCTTAATGCCTCTGTGCATGAGGTAGGGCAAAACCTCCTGGCCCTGTGCACTGTGGCCAGAGGGTAGTTGTCTGACTAATGGCACCTCCAGGGGAGAGGAGAGGCCTCACTTCTCCTAACCCTATGCCCCAGGCCTTTCCACTCATCTGGGGTTTCAGGTCCAACTATGAGTCAGTGTAAGCCTTTATAAACAAAACACTTCCTTGATAAACCTTGAGTTTGAAATTGTCCTGGGCACCCAGATATTGGGTGAAGGTGCACACTGCTTTGGTTTGTACAATTTAAATGTGTTTCTCAGTGGCTTAGGTCCTAGAAGTTTGGTCCCAGCATGGTTAGCTTGGGAGGTAGTGAGCTTCTGAGAGGTAGGTAGGCTCTGATGGGATCACTGGAGATGCTGCCCTTGGAAGAGATTAATGCTGTTCTCATTAGATCCAGTTAAGTCTGAAAAAGGAGAATGTCTTAAAGCAAGGCCACTCATGTGCTCACCCCCTTTTGGAAGTAGCAAACTCCATTCCTTTTTTTCTGCCACCTAGTGACACTGTCAAGCTAAAGGAGACCCACCAAACATGGTACCATCTTGAATTTTAACCTCCAGAACTATTAGCTAAGTAGTTATATATAAGTAGCTTTTCTTTATAAAGTACCCAGCCTTCGGTATTTTGCTATAGTGACACAAAATGGATAAGACACAATCAGTCAGACCTATGGCACATGGCAAAGTGTGGAATACCTGAAAGTCTCCTGTCTTCGTAATGTATTTGGATTCCCTGTTTCGGGAGCTTCTATGTAGTGACACTGCTGCATGTTTTCACCAGGAAGGTAAAAGCAGCCTCCCTGGCCCCAGGTACAGTCCTGGAGCACAAAGGTTCTAGTTAGGCTGTCCATCAGCTGGGAAGTAACACTGCTCTGGACAAGCCTGGGTCTTGGCTTTGACCTGGCCCCATGGTCTCAGAGAAGCCCTTCTCCATGCACAATCTCACGTCCTTTCAGCAGAAAAAAATCTATAGTTCCTGGGGAACAGTGCAGGCAGCCTGGCCACTGAGCTGATGCAGAAAGCAGCTCGGTCTGCTCAGGACAAAGGGACATGACTGTGGCACAAGGGTTTCTGGTTCGCAGAGAAACTGGCAAACTTCTCACAAGCTAACTCCAGCTAATTGCAGATGTGCGCAAGATGTGTACAGAGAACAGGTGTGGAGGGTGGTGGAGGCTGAGGAAAATCCAGCATCCTCTGGTTCTCATATGTCTGATGTCAAAGCTGTGGTCATAACAGGTAACTACCACATCTGGGGGGGGGAAACACCAGAACTTACATTTCTGTAGCCGTTGTTCATGATTCAGGCATGGGCACCTGTTCCCCTAATAGGAGACTTTATTTCATTTCTTATTGACTAGCTTGTAAGATTGGAGACAGGGTGCTTTGAACTGACCCCAAAGCCATCACCACAGACTGCCTTGTTTCTACTAAAGCTGTGCTTTTCATTTCTTTTCAAATTATCATGATTAATCTTTACCTACCTAATACCTGGGTATGCCTATCTCAGCCATAAATTTTAAAGGTGTTGTTATTTTCCAACCAAAATCAAAATTCCAACTGAAATTGTCTAAGTTCCCTGTTGGTGCTGTAACAAAATATCATAAACATTTAAAGTTTCAAAGTCACCCAAGTCTATCATCTTGCTATTCTCAAGATGAGAGTTCTGAAATGATCTATACTGGGCTCAAATCAAAATACCAGCAGGGCCACTTCATTCTTCACTGAAGGCTCTAGGGGTAATCTGTTTCCTTACCCTTTCCCACTTCCAGGCACCTCTCACGTTCTTGGCCTATGGTATTTCCATCTTCAGAGCCAGCGGCAGCAGGCGGAGTCCTCAACTCTGGCCTTCTGCCTGCTTCCACTTGTGAGGACCCTGGGATCCCACTGATCCTGCCCACATAAGCCAGGGTTTTCTCTGTCTCCTGAGGTGAGCTGTGCGGCCTTATCTCCACTTGCTATGGAGCTCAGCACAGTTGCAGGGTCCAGGGATCAGGACATTAGACAGCTTTAGGGCCATTATTTCATTGACCATGCTTTCATGGATTATTTGTTTTAGTCATCCTTCAAACCTCAGCATTTCCAGTGAAGCCTATTAAACCTGTACTTGCCAGGAACAGGACCCCACACAAGCACAGGCCACTGCCACAGCTCAGGGTGCTCCTGAGCCCACACCCACCTCCTGCACACAGATCCAGGCCTTGCGCAAGGTATCAACAGAAAGCACATCCACCAAGTACATTTGACACTTTTCCAAACACCAGGGCTCCGTGTGAAGAAACCCTATACCAACCCCCGCCCCTCTTGATAGCTGCACAAGATGGTGTGTCCCACTCTCTACCTTCCACCACTCTGGATGTCACTCACTAGCACTGCTTCCTCTAGAGTGATGGTTCTCCCTACCCACAGCAGCCAAAACAAACACAATATCCTTTGCTATGTGCTTACACTAAGCCAAAAGTGTCAAGAAGCATCCATCACATAGGAGGCTGTGACTGCTGTCTCCTCTTGCAGATGATGTACCTCACAAAATGTGTCATCAGATTTCTTCAGAGAAAAGGAAAAGGCGAATCAATAATAGACAAATGCATGTGAGAGGGAAAGAGATTATAAGAATTGGCTTGCAAAATTATGGTGACTGGAGAGTCCAAAATCTCCAAAGCCCATATCCTAGTTTGAGACTGAAAACCAGCAAAAACAGGAAGAGTCTATATCCCTGTTCAGGGCAGGGGACATAGCTCAGTGGTAAAGCATTTGCCTAGCATGTGCAAAGCCCTCGGTCCCATCCCCAGGACTGCAAAAAGATAAGAGTATGTTCCCATTTAAAGGCCATCTGAAAAGCTTATGTTCCAGTTCAACAGCCATCAGACAAAAGAATTAGTTCTTACCAGGGCAGTCAGCTTTTTGTTCTGTTTAAGAAGTCAACTGATTGAATGAGGCTGGCCTGGGATTCCACATCAAAGACAGCTGTCTGTTTTCTGCAGTTACCTGTTCCAATGTTCACCCTCATGGAAACACACACAACACTGTTAAACTAAACATCTGGGCCCCCTGAGACCCCATCAGGTTAACACATGGGCAGAAACATTGCTTACAGTTCCCACAAGCATTTTTCAATGAGTACGTAAAGAATTGCTTATGTGGGGAAAGTGTACATAATCTGTAAGGGTTACATTATTTCCCAAACAGTAGCCAGAGGGTTAAAGTCTTGTACTTATTTCCACTTAAATTTTACCTGTTCAACCTTCCAGAAAGCCCTGTGTATTAGCCTCCCATGGCCCAGTCTCATGATAAGAACTTCAACTTAGCGAAGAAATAATAAGATTCAGTCCCAAGCCCTTTTGCAGCTTCGGCAAAGTGTTTACTAATCACAAACTATTTCATAATCTTCTTCCAATCAAGGCTGCAGGTCTGTGGGTGGTTGGCAGCTCTGCCTGCCTTGCCAGACAAGGTTGCCCAGCTGGTGCCCAGCAGGTCTGCACAATGACACATAACCGGAACATGCCAGAAACCACTCAGCCAACTCACAGTGAGCAAGCTTCTCAGTTCTTATCCCATAAGCTGTGCTGGGTCCCCGAGGTCATCCACAAGTGCTACAGAGGAAAGAGCATTGTTGCAGCTCATGGCACTGTAAAGAGGCCAAAGGAAGGGGAGATGCACAGGAAACTTGTACAGTCTGAACCAGTTCTGCCTCTGGCCGCTGAGGTGAGAAAGAGGAAGGCAGGCTCAGTGGGAACTGGTGTGTGGGGGAGAGAGGACACAGCTGTCAGCAAGCACAGGCCTATCATTAAGATAATTATTATTATTTATTAAACATTCAGGAAATGCCAGCCATGTGCTAGCTATTGTCATAACCCAAAGCATTGAATTCAACCCAATGCCTCTGGAAAGATTTCCCTTGCCAATTGCCATGAAGGAAAAACAGATCAAAGAGCTGCTTAGGCTGACACTTCAACTCCACATCCATCAAGATCTAGAGGGTAACAAGTCCTCCTTTGGTGTCCAGAGATCAACACATTATTCCTCCTTGACCAGGCTCTTACCAGGGGCCAAGTTTTGGGAACAAATATAAAGACACATCAGCCTAGTCCACAAGGATCTCACAACTCCTGGAAAAGCTTTTAGTCTGCCTTTGGAGATCCCATAGTTGCCGTGAAACAAATTAGTCCAAGGGTCCCAAAATGAAAGTCCTTGATTAGAAAGATGCTCTGTGGTGAGCCAGGTGCAGGCTGCAGCCCCTCAGTGGCTGTCCTCCCTCATTAGTTTGAGGCTAACTATACCCGATGTATCGGTTGGCCTTTGCATCTCAGGAACATAATATCCAACACTCACAAGCTAAAGGAGAGGTTTGTTTTGCTCGGGGATTCAGAGATGTCAGCCCATGGTAGGCTGGCTCCAAGGCAGGAGCATCATGGGAGAGCAAAGCTCCTCCTCACTTCATGACAACCAGGATGAAAAGCAAGGGAAGAGCACGAGAGAGGAAAGGGCCAGATACAGACCCACCCAGACACAGCCACTCCCCTGGGTAGCATACAGGGCCAATCAAATTGCTGATCCAGTTTACACGGGAGGCCTAAGGGGTGCTGCAGGCTAATCTCTCTCCCCACTCAGAAGAGCAGAGTATTTGATTTCTAAGTGCTTAACACAGAAACACTTGCAAATCCACTTGTGGACATGACGTTAGCTCATTCCCAGAATTAGCGGTGAAATGTAGGCTGAATTACGGCATCTCGGGTCTCACACAAATTCACACTGGCCTCTATTAAATTGTATGAGGTTAAAAATACATCGAATTTAGAGAGCATATAATCTGCTATCCAAAATTACACATGAGACATTTGTCCCAGCCACACGGGTATTACTAAATCAAAGCTCTAAATGTGAGCGCTCTGGTCAGCATTATATCACCAGTGTCTCGGTCAAGGCACAATCACTCTGGGGCTAAAAAGGAGCCTGGATGGGGAGTGACACTGGGGGAGGGCTCCTTCTCACTGTTGGCCGCACCGCAGGACAGCAGGTAATGAGGACCTTCACTGGAGCCCAGCAGCAAACAACTCTCCCTGTGGTAAACCACTGAGCCGGGCAAAGCGCACAGATCCAAGGCAGCAGCCCTGACGTTGCAAACGCACCTTCTGGGACAGCAGAAAGTGAGCAGGAGAAGAGGGGCTCCTCGGCCGCCTGGGGCAGCCCTGCACCCACCTCGCAGAACTACGTTTGCTTTCCTGTTTTGCAGCCCATTTCCCCAACACACACACAGATCTTCAACGCCCACATACCAGTCATAAGCAACCATCTGTTCAGAGTGTCGGAGCCATGGAAGCCGAGTCCATCCCCTCGTTTTTCAGATGGATTCACTGGGACATTAAGATAAGGATGCAGGGCTCAGCCTTCCTCGAGGGAAAGAATTATCATATGCCCTGGCCCTGGGCCCCTACTTCTCTGTGAAATTTCAAAGTCCCTTGAAGCCTGATCAGAACACTGCCTACCCATCTCGCTGCATCATCCAGCAGTTCCCTGCTTTCCTTAGCCGTGAGATGTCCGGGCTGTCTCTCCAGTCCAACCACTGCTGACCTGCAGAAGAAGAGAGGCCTCGGAGAACCAGCTCCATGAAAACCAGCCAAGGAAGCAGTGGGCCTCGGGAGGAAGACACTGGTACTGAGCTGACATGCTGTCTTCTCTGTTTTAGAATGGAATCCTGTGGGATCCAGGGGAAGGGAACGTAACTAAGGACCTTTGGATTTAGTTTCTAGTCTCCTGTGAGTCGATGGCACACAGTGAAATAATAATTATAATTAGGCAGAAATGAGGTTTAGAGAGGCTGAGCTTGGCCCTGATCCATGCTACTCTGGGTAGCAAAAGACCCCAGGCCCCAGCCTGTCACAACTCTTATTCAGCACCTCTCTAGTAACAAAAAGGTGACAAAGATTCAGAAGACAAGGTAAACACCGGCAATGGAGCAGTTCCACCTTGAAGCATCACAGCATGTGGAACGACCAGAGTCCTTGTTGTTATGCAAGGAGAAGGTGAGCTGAGTGCAAAGTTGTAGGCAGCCAGGAAGGGTGTTCTATTTATTCCTCCCAAACAGGATTCTTTTGCAATATAGTTAAGTCCAAAGTCTGTCTGCAGGAAGGCCTGGTCAGTTTTGACCTTCCAATTATTTCTCCCAAATAGGATTGTTCCCAACAGAATCCTTAGGAGTTTCATGGAGCCCTCTTCTCTAACACCTCCCTGCAGCCCCATCACTGTTCCGCAGAGCCCAGTGTCCCCCGGCAGGTCCCTCTGCTTGTGGATACCTCCTGCGGCTCCTCCTTCATCCATCTTTGCCTCGGAAGCTGGGGGGCCTGCGCATTGTTGCAGACAGTCCTCCGTCTCACATACTTTCATCCCAGGATAAAACCCATCTCCAAACTGTTGTACTACTCAAGGGCCCTGGAGTGGGGTACAGGGGTCTGAGGGGCCTGCAGGAAGTCCCCAGGGCAGAGGCTTCTGAAGACGGTCCTTCTGGGTCAGCTGAAGGCCCTAAGTGTGAATACACCCACAACAACATGCTGTCCTTTCTCCAGCACATTTTTCTTTCTTTTGGCAGGGGGGATTGAACCTAGGGTGTTCACATCGAACTATAGTTTCAGCCCTTTTTCAAGTTTTTATTTATAGACAGAGTCTTGCTAAATTGCTCAAGTTCCTCTTGAATTTGAGACTCTCCAATCTCAATCTCCCAGGGTTCTGGGATTACAGTCAGGTGCTACCACACCCAGCTTCCAGTGCTTAAGAATGGTGAGCAGCGTATAATGGTGGCTCCATTCCTACCCTCAGGTTCTGAGGAGTTCTCCCATGAGGACCTCTCTGTGTGTTCATGTGGGTGTGTGTCTCAGCTGTGCATACAATGGGTGTGCACGGAGAACGGAGGAGCTTGGCCTCTGAGTTCTCTGGGTGAACTGTTCACAGATGTGTCCTAAGAATCCCAGAGTGGCGGCCCTGACCTCCCAACAAGGCGGAGGAGAGGAGGTGGTGATCCTGTTTCTTCTGGAGCAATAAGAACTTCTGAGTGAGTGATAGAGGGAGTGTTTGAGACAAGGAAAGCCAGAGTGAGAGAAAGAATGGACAAGGAGAGAAAACAGGCAAATGAAAGAGAGGCTGGGTCCTTGAGGCCTGCTCAAGCTGCCTTGGGAGGGGCCTGGAATCTGCACAAGGGCCTCTGACCCCAGCCGTTGAGGGTCTTCAATGTCTGGCCTTCAGGCAGGCAGAGACTGGGGAGTGGGTGCTCATATCTCAGATCAGGTCCTGCTTTTCAAACCTGAGGCGTTCCAGCCTTTCAGAGGACGATTTGTTGGTAACGTTAGTAATAACACAGCTCAAACAGTAGATCCCTCCATGCTGACTGGCTCAGCCTCTCTGTGGACTGCGGGCTGTGGGTTGGCTAGAACCATGCTCGAGACATTGGCTTTGTGTCCCCAGTGGATAGCAGCAATCTGCTACACTAGAAGCTTGGGCAGTATGGCCAGATGAACATCCAGCATGGTGGTGCACACCTGTCACACTAGCACTAGGTTAGACTGAGGCAGGAGGATCGCCATGAGTTTGAGGCTAGCTTGGACCACATAATGAATTCAAGGGTAGCCTGAGCTACATAGCAAAACCCTGTCTCACACACACACACACACACACACACACACACACACACACACACACACAAATAAAATAAATAAAATAAAATTAAGGCCAGGTGAATTAACTCATTTCACCATAGTCTTATGAGAGATTAGGGGCTTTCTTCTCCATGTGACTTGACACCGCCTCTGAAGAAGGTGGAATCTGTCCCTTTAACCTGGACCCTAAAGGTCTATGGCCACAAGGAAGAGATGTGTGACTTCCAAGTGACAGTCCCACCATACTGCAAGGAAACTGAAAGTGGCTGTGTAAAGAGGCACAAGGTGGGGACCTGGCCACTCTGCCTGCAGGCTGCACCCATGGCCCAGGAGCAGTCAGGCCCAGGTGACCTCAGCCTCTACTTCTCAGCTTCCTCTTGGGCTTGTGAGACACAGCCCAAAGCGTACCTCACAGGGTGGTGTCACATGTCCTGCATTGGGAGGCTGAATGACAGAGATCCAGGGGTGGAAGGACCCCAGTGAATAGAATAGGGGTAAGAGGGTGTCCAAAGAGGACAGCACTCTGGGGCATATGTTGGCCATCGCATAGCCAGTTATCTGGAAGATAAGAAGGGGGTGCAGAGGGCAGGGCCAGGCCAAGCCCCATGCCTTGGTCCATTCAGGCTGCTATGAAAAAGTACCATGCACAGAGTGGCTTATAGATGGTAAAAATTGATTTTCACTGTTTTGGTGGCTGGTGAGTCCGAGATCACAGTGGTGACCCACCCAGTGTTTGGCAAGGCTGCTTCCTTGTTCACAGACAATCTTCTGGAAAAGGTAAAGGAACTCTCAGAAGCCCCTTTAGAAGGGCACCAGTCCCATCAGGAGGATGCCACCCTGTAAGCCAGTCACCTCCCAGGGCCTCCCCTCTAAATGTCAGCATGGTGAGGGGCATCAGTGAGTTGGAGAGGATTGGACCGTAAGGTTCTATTCTGTCAAGAGCCACTGTGTGCTCTAGAGGACCAGAACAGAATGAGAACTTGCTGGCCTTGACCTTCAACTTGATGGTGGGACAGAAGGGGCCACAACTAGATTCAGACACAAGAGAGGCAGCTCAGAACTCAGCAAGATCTGGGGATGGGCAGGTCCAGAGCAGAGACGTCTGCTGCCTCCAGCTGCCTGGGGCAGGCAACTCTTTCCCTGGAGGTCACAAAGCCTACAGGGCTTCCTGCACTCAGTGCAGCCCCTGGAGTCTGGCAGCCCCATCCTCACTCCTGGCTGTGGGCCTGGCCCTCTCTGAACTCCCTCCCTGTAGAGTTGAAGAAGATGCTTATAGTCAACAGGAGTTCAAATAGGACTGGGAAGGAAGGGGAGCACCAGCAGCAGTGGGGAGGAGTCTGCAGCACAGCAGGCCACCTCCCACAGAGAAGCCCACTTGGCCAAGCTGAAGGTCCCCAGGGCACTGGGCATAGACTGACCCACTGCCTGCAAGGACAGCTGAGTGGGTGGCCCTTCAGCCTGCACATGTCCCTAGAGCCACACAGATCATTCCTCTGCCTCACCCTGCCTATCTGGGGCCTGTGTGAACTCCTCCACCCCATCTTCCTGGCCCAGGGCCTAGGCACTCTTTTGGGGTGGGGTGAGGAGGGCAGCTGTCCACAGACCAGTGCCTCCCCTGGGGTTCCCCCTGCTAGCCTTCCATGCAGGAGTTCATGGAGAGGGTCTAGAGGGATAAAGCTGTGTTTTCTGAAGGAAAATAAAATTGGGGGGAGGGTGTGTGTGTGTGTGTGTGTGTGTGTGTTTATATGTGCATGTGTATATGTTTGTATGTATTTGTGTACTGTACTGTCTGTATGCTCATCTGTGCCTGTTTATGCACCTAAGGGTCCCCCACAGGGTCAGGAGCCAAAGGAAAAGCTGACCCAAGCCTGCTAATCCCATTGTCCTCAGAAGCCAGGCCCAGAGTAGTCCACAAAGGGGTCCCCAGTGGGCACACTGAGTCCATGGGCAGCAGAAGTGGCTCTGAGGTCCAGAGAAACAGGAGGCTTTGGCCCAGGTAAAGACAAAAGTCAAAGGCACCAGAAAAGAGCCTCCCCCAGAACAGAAGCCTGATGGAGGATGAGGCCTCGCTGCTCAGCCGCTGGTCTGAAGCACATAGCGTCTTCTCCGGGCCTGGAGCGTCCCGCAAGATTGTAGGGTGTCAAATCATGGTCACACTTGGTGGAGCACAGAGACGCAGTCCTTAGTTCTATGTCGAGACTGCAAATGACTGAACTCCGGGACCTGCTGCCTGCGTATTAATCCACTGAGGAATTCATTACCTGAGTGGGCCGATTCCAAGATGGAGTGGGGTCTAACCCAATGGAACAGGTCACTGGGGGCATGGTTTGGAGGGGTATGTTTTTGCCTCCACCCCCTCCTATCTGGCTCGCTTCTCCTTTCTGCCTCCTGGATGGCATAAGGTAAGCAGCCTTCCTCTCCATGGAGTTTGTTTCCATGATGTTTTCATCTCACTACAGGCCAAAAGCAGTGAAGCCAACTTACTAGAACCTGTGAACCCATGAGCCAGAAAAAGCCTTTCCTGCTTTAAGCTGACACAGAAGGTCTGTCAGGGTAGCACTTGGATGTACTGGGAGCACTGCACTGAGCACCTCCCCACTGTGGGCCTGGGATACCACTGATGTGCAAAAAATAAGTTTCTCAGGTTTTGGGAGTAAAAACAATGTAGCCCTGGTTCAAATCCTAGTTCTGCTTCCTATTATCTATAGTAAAGAAATTCACTCACCTCTTTGAGACTCAGTTTTTTTGAATGCTAAAATAAGACCATGTCAGTCACTTTAAGTGCTACTGTGAGAATAAATGGGGGCCTCTTAAGTGAGAGCCCTAGCATAGCACATGGCACACTACCAATACTCAGAAAATGTCTACATCCCCAAGCATTCCTGCCCTGGGTAGCAGAGCCACTGTACTGTCTGCAGTGTGCTGAAGAGAGAGGAGTCTCTGAAAAGTCTTGAGAACGGCTCTCCTCCTCCAAGCAAAGAGGCTCACAATAGACAGGAGCCCTTGCCAGGCCTCTGGCCCGTAACAGGGTCCCTTTCTGCTCTCCAGTCATATTAATTAGTTTTCCATCACTGTAAGAAAACACCCAAAACAGCAATTTAAAGGAAGAAAGGTTGATTGTGGTTTAGGGTTCAAAAGTTTGAGGCCATGGCCAACTGGTTCCATTGGTGGGAGCCTGAGGGTAAAGTGGACATCATGGTGACAGGAGCATGTGGCAGGAGAGGCTGCTCGCCTCACAGCAGGCAGGAAACAAACAGGGCCAGAGCAGAAGCAGCCGAGACAAAACATAACCCCCAGGATCACACCCACAAAGCCCACCATTTGAATTAGGCTCTACCTCCTATAATTCCAACATCTCATATTCAAAATATGAATCCATTAATGGATCAATGGATTAACTCACTGATGAAGTTAGAGTAGTCATGATCCAATAATCTTCTAAGAGCCCATTACCTGGCAAAAAAAAGGAACCCAGCATGTGGCCTTTGGGAGCATTTTAGATCTTTAATCTGTCACGGTTCATGGACCTAACCTCCTTATCTTTGATCACAGTACACTTACCGGAGCAGCAACCATAAAGTCCGTGTGGCCACCCAAATGTCACACCCTGCAGAGGACCGGAGCCCTCAGAGCCAGCCTTGGTGAGTCACCCCCAGCGTGGCTCAGCAATAAGCACAGAATAGCCTCAGGTATAGCATGTGTCAGGTAGAGGGAACAGATATTGCTTCTTCCCATCTCCTTAGTGTGTGGATCTTTTAATGAAAAATGTTCCATGAGTACTACCTTAGTGCCCTAGTGTGGGTTCTGCCTCCATTCACAGAGCACGGGAACCCCACTGTTGTCCCCCACACACCCCCATGCTGTGAAGATTGGTAACACTGTCAGCCCACATGGCACACTCCCTCTGCACACGTGTCCAGCAAAGGTGCAGCTCCTAAATCCAGGACATTCCTGAGGTCCAGCAATGGCCTTTTGTGTTCACGCTCACCTTCAGCGCCAGCTATCAGAGAGAAGGGGGAGAGAGGTCTCCTTCCCTGACTGCACCCATGGGACCAGATGAGTTCTTGCCCTGTGCTCGCCTTATAAGAAAACATGTTCTAAGAAGAGCCTGAAATCCAGCTCTGAGAAAGGCTGGGTGGCCAGTGCTATGGTGGCTGCATGGGCATCCTGTCTCATCAGGCTCCAGAGGAAAAAATCCGGACCCACAGTCCTGGTGCCTGGCACCTACCTCTCAGTAGCCCCCAGGAGCAGCCACAACAGCAAACTCTCCCAGCTGTGCTGTGGGGTGATGTGTGACACTCCAGGGTTTTCAGTGTAGCTGTGCGAATAAGCATGGAGAGCTTGTATGAATGAAGTTATCTAGCACCCCAGAGATCAAACTGTGTCCAGCATGGCCCAGGGCCCAGCTGACAAAAACATCACAGATACTGCTTAAATTATGCTGCATGTTCATGTGTTAAATTTCTAGCCCTAGCGCCTCAAATGTGACATGTTTGTAGAAAGCCTTTGAAGAGGTATACTAGTCAATTTCCCATCAGTGGGATTAAATATTCAATACCTAAAATTTAAAAGAGGAGACATTTATTTTGGCTTACAGATTCAATGAGTTCAGTCCATGCACATTTCAAAACAGAACCAAAAAGAATAAGGGCCTGGTAGAAGAAAGCTCCTCATATCATGGTGACCAGGAAGCAGAGAGAAAAAGCTGAGGAGCTGGGGATAACCATGTGCCCTCCCAGGTCACACCTCCAGTGACCAGCTCCTAGGGCCAGCTCCTAACCCTAATGGCACAGTCAGCTCTGAACTCACCATAGGCTAGTGCACTGGGAAGTACAGCACCCCAGGAGTTAATCACTTCCAAACACATGTGACATTCTGAGGGCATATTAGACCTAAACCATAAAAAGGGTGATAAAGACCAGAGGAAGCTCTCAGGATTAGTGTTAATCCAGTACGACTGGTTTTCTTATAAGAAGAAGAGACTAGGACACAAAAACGGCAAGTGACAACACAGGCAGAAGAGTCACCTATAAGCAGGGGCAGAGGCTGCATGAAAAGTGAGCTCCACCACGCTTCAAGCTCAGGCTTCAGCATCTAAAACTGTGAGAAGATAAATTCCTGTCGTGCAACACACCTGGCCCATGGTACTTTGTACAGCAAACTCAGCCTTCCTCTCTTGTCTTTCTCTTCCACTTTTTTGTATGCTTTCATGTGATTAAACCAGGCATACCTTAATAATCCAGGATAGTCACCCCATCTGTCATGGTTTAAATAAAATGTCCCCAAAGACTTTTGTATTGAGAGTTCAGTCCCCAATGCTACACTGTTGAGAGGTGAGGCTTAGAAAGGTAGCTAGGTCCAGGGTTGCTGGCTTCATGGCTAGGCTGATCTATAAATGAATGTGAATCTATTATGAATGTTCTACCAGGAGGTGGGGCACAGATGGAGGAGGTGGGTCAATGGGGACGTGTTCTGAGGGTTACAGTCTTCCCTTTCTTTAGCTTCTCCTGTTCTCTCTGCTTCTTGACTGCCATGAGGTGAGCAGCTTTGCTCTGCCTCCCATTTCTGCCTTGCAGCCAGCTATGAACAGAAGCCTCTGAAGCCTTGAGCCAAAATACATCTTTGCTCCTTTAAGTGTATCTGTGTATCTTAGATATTTTGTCCTCACAACAGCAAAGTGATTAATACAGCACCTCAAGTAGTAGTGGATTCACAAGCTTCCAGAGCAAGGGTGTGGATCCCTAGAGGAAGAAGATGTTACTCTTTCTGCTTGGCACAAAGATCTATGTGAAAGCACATTAGTTGGAGAGAGAAGGGATTCAGGAGTGGGTGCAGTATCAGCTCAGGTCTCCCTGAGAATTACATCTGGGAAAGACAGGCTTGACTTGTGCCAAGCTTGGTTCTCAACCAAGAGTACTATTGAGCCTTCCTCAGTATTTCTGGGAAATATTGGGGATTCTCTGATGTCGGGTCCCCTCCAGCTCTGACTGGTTTCTCCAACTCAAACTTTTTTCTCACTTCTCAGTTTTGCAGCTGTGCCCAAATCTTCACCTGGTAATGATCTGTCAAAGGACAAAATTAGAGCGATTCAGTTTAAACACCTCATTTGTGATTTTTAAAATCTGGCAATATTTCATTCTATAAAATAGAATAAGTGTTCCAGTGGCCAAAGCAGAGAAGCTGGACTCATGAACAGAGAAAGGCTGAAGAAAATAGAAACAGAACAAGAAAAAGGTTGATCATTTCAAAATTACTTGCTCTGAAAACCAGGGCCAGGGAAACAGAACAATGAGCAAATAACTGGTTGGTAAAAAGGTGACTTCAGGGTACTGATTTTTGTAGACATTAAAGCAGAGGAGAGGGAACCTCATTATAGTGCCAAATGGAACTGGCTCATCTGAGAAGTTCAGCTGTTTTCTCTCTAAACCTGACTTCTAGAAAAGTCAGGTAAGTATCTTTTCAGCTTGGCAACATGAAATATGAGCATGACTCCATTTTGATTTTTAATATGATTTGCTGAGGCCTTGAGCCTCATCCAAAATAAAGGCCTTCTGTAATTTTCAGTTAATATGATTAAAATATCACACTTGACCTCCCCCTGGATCCAAACACACAGAGTCAGGGGACAGAGGTAGGTCCCCACAGCTCCACTGAAAACTGCACACTGGCACAGAGTCTCCACCTACCCTCATCCAGCATCCAGCCTTCTTTTGCAGGTCCCTACCCCCCAGCAAGAGCACCAAACGATTGGATCAGGAGCAATGTGCTTAGGGTACCCTTGGGTAGAAGTAGCAACGCGATGACAATCGCAAGCTGAAACATTTAATGTCTCCTTGTCAAGAAGTCTGGAAGCACCAGGTGATGTGTCATGTGCCAGCAACTCCAGCTGTTCAAGAGGCTGAGCCAGGAGGATTGCAAGTTCAAGCCCAGCTTGGGCAAATTAGCAAGAACTCTGTGTTAAAGTGAAAAACTAAAAGGGCTGGGGTTGTAGTGCAATCCCTGCATTCAATCCCCAATACCATGTAAATTAATTAATAAAATTTGTAAAAGGAAGTGAAGGGTTCCAAAACTCATTCCATGCCTCAAATACATCAGTGCTCTGGGTCACTTGTTCTTATCCCGTACCCAAAATAGCTGCATCACACCCTCCCATAGCAGGCAGAAAGGCAGACAGTAGCAGAAAGACCCTTTGAAATTCTTGTGGGGTTCAACAGTTTTATAAGAGAAGAAACTTTCTTATCCCCATCTGAAAGCCCAGGCTGACTTTCCCTCAAGCCTCATTAATCAACACAGAGTGGTACACCCACCATTATGCTGCTCCCTGATAGAGAAGTGGGATTACTGTGATTGATTTGGACCAATCATGAAGCCCCTCAGTCTGGAGCCTGCTTGCCTGAGCCCCTGGCCAATGCTAATACCTGAACAAAATGTTCTCGTTACCAGGAAAAGCAGCCATGGGGAAGGCAACCAGCATCTCCCCTAGCCTGAAGTCTATTAGCCGCTCACAGGGCCGACATTCTCTACCCTTTATGCACTGACCACAGGGAAGCAGAAATGCTCCTTTATTTAAAGAAATGGCAAATGTATGAAGAGATGGGCTCATTAATTAGCCTCATTAAATCACTCCACATTGTAAACATGTCAAATGTCACACTGCACTCCACACACATGCAGTTACTATCAATTTAAGACGAACCTTTAAAAAGATGCTGGTTGCCTTCCCCGTGGCTGCTTTTCCTGGTAACGAGAACATTTTAAAGTGTTTTGAGAAAAAGGGAAAAAAGGAAGGAAGAAAGAAAAGGAGGGAGGAAGGAAAGGAAAATGAATAAAGGTTAGTTGGTTAGTTGTTCTCTACCTTATAGAGGCTTGGGGCACAGGGGACAGGTACGTAAGAGGAAGTTGCATACGTGTCCTTCCACAGGACAGTGAGATGGCAGAGGACTGGCTAGGAAGTCACTATAGTCCAGGTACGTGGATTTAAAGGCTTGAATAAGCTCTCGGAAGTGAGGAGGTAGGATTCTGGGCACAATTGCAGTGAGCCTATTAGGAGCTGCTGTGGGTTAGAGGCCAGCCTGGGGCTGCTGTGGGACAGAAAGACTGAGACACATAGAGCTAGAGACTAGAAAGAAAGGAACTACAGTGGGTGCTCAGCACAGCTCACTGGACTCTCCTTAGCAGCTTTAAGGGGGTCGCCCCTGCTGGGGTGGGAAGGAGTGGGCAAGGGTCTCTGTAGGCATTCAGATGGAATCTTGCTAGGTAGTTAGATGCCAAGGCTGGGGCCTAGCAGAGAGCACCAGGGTGGAGACAGACTGAACGTGGCACTGAGGCTGGCAGGAGGTGGAGAGGCCACACAACTGCTGCTGCTTGACAGCAGACCTGCAAGAAAGGGCCTGGTGGGACCTGCTTGTTTTGTCTTCTTGAAGACACCTGTGGGTGGAACGCCTGGCACTCCAGAGCTACTGGGAAGCTGCTCAGAATCCTGTTCAGAATCCCCCATAGAAGCCTCAGTGAGGAGAGGGGCCCAGATTCATGCTGTAGGAAAGTCATCTTCTCCTGTACTCCCACCCTCCTGGGCACACAGCAGCATCTTCCTTGAGGAAGTGATAGACCAGGAAGCTCAGGGCGGGCTGGCACCCCAGACCACAGCCCTCCTGGCCCTAAAGTGCCCTGAATAATAGCCAGTGTCACCCACAGAGTCACCCGGCCTGACCTGGACTTGTCTTTGCCTACACTTGCTAGCAGCCTATATACCATCTCCTCAAATGCAAGCCTTCCCCAGAGCCACCAACGTCAAAGAACAAGATCAACACAGCCTAAAGATCTTAATTGGCTTTGTCTGATATTTTAGAATCAGACAACACTCCATTCCATAAAACAGAATGAGTGTTCTTACTGGATGAGCAGAGGAGGTTGGCTTCATAGAAAGAGAAAGGCAGAAGACAGCAGGAACAAAAGAACAAAGAGAGGACTGGCTATTTCAGAGCTGCTTTCCTTGTAAAGAGGGACAAGGGGAGAGAACAATACGAAAAATAGCTGATTGACTATTCAGGTTACCTCAGGTTGCCTCTTTTGTGTAAGGATTAAGGCCCAGGGAGCTTCATTATCATGCCGGTTGGAACTGGTCTGTTTGGGAGATTTGGCCCTTATCTCTCTAATCCCCAATATCTAGGAAGGTCACAATATCTTTTTTCAGCTTGGTGACACAAAGCATTATGAGTGACTCTATTTTGATTCTAGCTGATCTGTTGGGGACCTGAGCAGGAGCCCAGGCCAAACAATGGCCTCCTATAATTTTTACTTATACTGACACCACTAAGAAAAAAGGGAAAGGGGGATGGTCTGAACAAAGCAGCTATGATTTAGTAAGCAGATCTCTTCAAATAATTTGAGAGACAGCCACCCAATTAGTATTCTAAGGAGATTTAAGGAGAAAAGCACCTCCCCCCAAAAAAGAAAAAAAAAACAGATTGCCATAAAAAAAGAACAAAAAAATGTTTCTGAATAGTAAACACAGTGCCAAAATAAACAATTCAGTCTAAAGAAGGGAAGATTGAAACAAGAATATTTCCCCAAATATAGAAAGAAGCATTAACAAAATAATGATAAAGCTGACAGGAAAATCTAGAAGCTGTGACAACTAATAAATAAATACTAGTTCCAAAAGACAGAAAATAAAATCAGTAACAAGACAGAGGAGAGAAAATGTATCCAAAAATTACAAGGAGATTTCCTGGAATCAAAGGTAAATTTAGACAGAAAGAAACCTTACTAATAATACAAGATCTCAGTGGGGCCTGGGCTGCACAGAAGTCAGAGGGGAGCAGAAGAATGTTTTAAAGATACACAGCTCTTTACTGCCCAAACTTTTTTTTTTTTTTTTTTTTTTTTGCTTTTTGGAGACAGGGTCTTGCTTTGTAGTTCAGGCTGGCCCTGAGCTCACTATGGTGCCCAGGCAAGCCGCCACGAACTCAGCAATCCTCCCGTCTCTGCCTCCCGAGTGCTGGGATTACAGGCATGAGACACCACGCCCAGCATTATATGTGGTAACTGGGAATCGAACTCAGCTCCTTACGCTTGCGAGGCAGGCGCCGGAACCACTGAGCTAACCCTCCGGCCCATACTGCCCAAACTTTAAGAAACCATGAGAGCAAAATACAGTTTTAGAAATGCAAAATTGTTTTAAAATTAACACTAAAGCTCGTGGCTTAAGAAGTTAATAAAGGATTAAAGTGAGAGTGAAAAACAGGAAATAAGAAGACACAGGATCAGGCAATGCTGGCTCCTACCTAAGAGAAAAGGAAGGTGGTCCTCAGAGTGCAGGTATGCAGCAGACCAGACAGGTCACAGGAAGGCACAGATAATGGAAGAGAGCTCTGGAACAGAAGATCAAGAAGGAACTGGGCACTTGGAGAAAACTACTGAAAATTCTATAGAAATCTTGATACTTGTAACAAAGATGCAGGATGCAAAAATCAATCACAGTGCAACAGTAACAGTAAAAAAGGTGGTCAAAAGCTACAGAAAGAAAGAAAGATAGGAAGGAAGAAAGAAAAAGAAAAGGAGAGAAAAGAAAAAGAAAAGCCAGGCTTGGTGGTGCATGCCTGAAACTCCAATACACAGAGGCTAAAACAGGAGGATCACAAGTTTAAGGTCACCCTGGGCTACATAGTGAGTTCAAGGCCAACGAGTACTACATAGTGAGACTTTGTCTCAAAATAACAAACAAAAAAAAAAAAATGTTTTAAAGATCCTAAAAGAAAGGCATGGTCCAAACACAAAGTAAGAAAAGTATGGTCAAGTTTGGTTTTATCTGAGCAAGAGAAGGAGGAGTTTCCACTTGCCCATGAGATTCCCGGTTCTCCCAGAGTTCCAAAGGGTCCCACACACACAGCAGAGAAAGGGAACATGGCAGTCAGCAGACTCATCAGGAATCGAAGGCCACATGCTTGTTCCCAGCTTCAATGTCAATCCCTAGGCTGAAATCACAGGAGTTTAGCCTTGGATGCAAAAGATAATATATAACAGTGGTCTATACTGGTTTCAACCTTTTTTCTTTCTATTTTTTGTGGCTTGTTTCTAAAATTTCCCCCTCAAAGCCTCACACACGTTTGGAGGTGACTGACTCTAGGAATGTAAATATGGATTAAGAGTATGTGATAAGTAGACTAGTCCACTTACTGGCTTAGCAGAGTTCTGAGTGTGCACAGTGGGAAAGGCCCACCCTGGGTGTGAGTGGTACCACTCACTAGGCTTGTAGGCTAGATGATATAAAAGGGAAAGGGAGGCTGCTGCTGTCTCCAGCCTGCTCTGCCATGGACTATTTCTCTTCTGATGTTCCCTGCTGTGTTGCTCTTCCTTGAAGCCAACTAACTATGGCATGAAACCTCTACAAACTGTGAGGCAAAATAAACCTTTGCTCCTCTGAGTATCAGCTATTTTGTCTGAGCAACAGGAAAAGTAACAAAGACACTATTTTTTAATTGAATTCTTTATTGGTATATTTTATATACATCTCACAATCACACATAACATTGGGGAATTTGTACCAGTATATGACACAAGTTAATTTGCATTTTTACCCACATCCCTACCCACCCACAGTCCTCCACCCCTTATACACATGCTCTTTCATTTTCTTTCCGAATCATATTTATTCTTTCCCCTCATTACGTTCCCACACAAAATTCCCTTTGGATATTTCTTATTTTACAAAAACTATCATACATTCTAGAATGCATTTTCATCTACAGGTTCTCGTACCAAAGAAAAGATCTGATATTTGCGTATCTGTGATCTATTTATTTCACTTATTAGTGTGTCCTCCAGGTGTATCCTTTTGCACATGAATGAATGAAACTTGTCATTCCTTATGGCAAAGTAATACTCCATTTTATTAAAAAAAAAAAACGCATCTTCTTTATCCAGTCTCCAGTTGATGGGCATTTGGGTTGTTTCTAAGAGTGGGCTATCATGAACTGAGCTGCTATGAACAAGGGTGTACATCTGTCTTTCCAATGTGATTTTTTAAATTCAACAAAAACACTATTAATTGATCTGTTTCTTTATCTCTGTTTTGGTAGTGCTGGGGATGGACCCCAGGGCCTCATCCTGCTAGGCAGACATGCTAGCGCTACACTGTACACAGAACAGGGTCTGAAACTGTAGGTGGTGCACAGAAGAGCAGCCAGTGTGCTTCCTCCACTGTCTTTAGGACCCAGGGCTGGACAGCTCCATCTTCCACAAATGAGGCTTCCTGGTGCCATGTCTCCTCCGCATGAGTGCAGAACCACGATGGCTCAGTATGGTGACCCAGGAGCAGGCGCATTCTTTCCATCCTCGCTCTCTGGTTACTGGAATAGGCATGCCAACCTGCCCACCCTGCCCCTTCACAACACCCCTGTGGGCCACACCCTACCCTCATCATTCCATGGCAAACCGAGTTGCTCTGCCCTCTGACAGCGCGTTCCTAGATCTGCCCGGTTCTCTATCCCTGCTCTGCCTCCATCCTGCCTCTGTGTGTGTCCAGATGGGCCTTGCACCTTTGCCCAGTGTTCTCTGATTCACTGGGATTTGTGGATCACCTCAGATGCTTTTCATTTCTTGGTGGTGAAAACACTCAAAACTGCTCTTGTAGCTATCTGTAAGCACACAGCATGTTGTTACCACAACCAGCCTCCTGTGCAACACAACCCAACACTTACCCTCCCCCAGGACCCACCATCCATCCTCCCCCTTCTCCCTTCCCCTCCCATTCTCAGTGGTAGTTCTCTCCATGCCTGGTTTATTTCATTTAATGTCCCTGGGGTTCATGTTGTTGCAAATGATAGGAATTTACCTCTCTTTACTGCTGAATAGTATTTCACTGTACATATGTGCATATTTTCTGTTAGCTATTTACCCATCTGCAGACTCGAGTTGATTCCATATCGTGGCTAACACAAGCAATGTGCAGTGGACACGAGCGTGCACATGTCTCTTCCACACTGACTCTCCCTGCTCTGGATGGATTCCCTGAAGTGAGGCTATGGGGGGGTCATTTCCATGGGAACAATTATAAGATTAGCTGGAATTAGTGATTTAATTTCCAGTGCAACAAAAAGGGGTCAAGAACAGCACCTTCCACCATCTTACCTCAGAAAGAATGGCTATTATCAAATTAAAAAAAAAATCTGACTGGGGGCTGGGGATTTAGCTCAAGGGGTACTGTGCCTACTTTGGAAGCAGAAGGGCCCAAGTTCAAGCCCCAGTACCAAAAAGAAAAAGAAAAAATATCTAATAATAAGAAATGTTGGCAAGGATGTAGGGAGAAAGGAACTCTATTACATTGTTGGTGGGAGTGTAAACTGATAAATCACCAGTGTAGAGATTCTTCAAAACACTAAAACAGAAATCCCACCTCACCAAGCTATGGCCTTTCAAGGTGTCTTCCCAAGAGTTGAAATCATCATATTACAAAAGTACATACATATACAAGTTTGCAGCAGTACAGTTTATCATAGTTAAGCCTTGGAAACAACAGATGAATGGGTAAAGAAAATGTGGTATTTATACACAGTGGAGTACTACACTACTATAAACAGAGATACATTAGAAGCTTTTGAGGTAAAGAGACACAAGCTGAGAAGAAAATGCTAAGTGAAATAAACACACAAACTTAAACACTGCATAAACCATCTCTTAGAAACTCAAAACATAAACAGAGAGAGAAAGAATGAGAAGACAAAACTGAAGATTAGAGAAATAGGAAGTAGGGAGTTATTTCCCCAAAATAGCCGTTCCATCGTTTAAAAAATATTTTAACATATATGCTAATTTGTTTCATAATATATATATACTACTAATTTCTCTTTGTTCATTGAAAAGTTTTGTGCTATATTTCTTCTTTCTAAGAATCTTTTTTGTCTTGTACTCTGAGTAGCTACTTTGAGGATGATACAATGTACTATTATTTTGCCTTTATTATTTTGTTATAAAATTTTGCTTTAATTTTTCTTTTACAAAAAAAACACCAGCTTCTCACAGCTGGGAGAGTCCCTTCATATGCTCCATGCCCACCCCAGCCTCTCTCTCAGGATACCCCCAGAGCTCCTGTTCTCCACCTGACCATGGGGTGTGGGGTGCCCTGTCTTAAGGTCAGGGCTGATCCAGGGACAGCAAGACATAGCGCACAGGCTCCTCAGAGCCAGGCACAGGGCTTGGGAAGGACCTGACTGCTCAGGGCACGAGGAGCGGAGGTCTCAGTCTCTCGGCTGCCGCCCCCACCCTGCCTGCCTAGGCTGTCCTCATTTCCTCCCAGCCCCTGCCTCCCTCTTCCATTGCACCCTTTACTCCTCCTGCTTCATTTCTTAAAATAGAAGGATTTAGAGAAACAAACTGCAAACTAATGGCAGTGTCAATTCTCATGAGCTCACAAAAACGCAAAATTTAATTTTAAATCAGAGAGAGGTATTTACAGTGTCTTTTTCCCTTCGGATGCCAATGCCCTTATAACTCCAAAAGGAGCCAGGAAGAACAGCAGTCAAGGTGCTGATAGAGACTGGCTTAAAAAGAAAGAGACAGAGACAGAGACAGAGACAGAGAGAGAGCCCAGCACTGCGGGAGGCTGTAGCAGGAGGGTCACAAGTTCGAGCACAGCCTGAACAATTCAGAGATTTAGAGAGATCTTGTCTCACATACTGAATAAGTAAATACGGCAAAAAGAAAAGACTGGGGACATAGCTCAATGCAAAGGCCCTAGGTTCAATCCTAATTACTACAAGGGGAAAAAAATCATTTCCTTTTGCCCAGTGGTTACTACTGTGGTTTCTATTTAGATGCCCCCTCAAAGCCCCATACTTTCATAGGTGTGGCTTTGGGAGGTGACTGGATCCTGAGTATGTGACGCTAGCTGAGCCCCCTGATGCGTTTAGAGCTGGGTGTGAGGCCAGAAATGAAGCCTGGTGGCAGAGCGTAGTTTCTCCCTTCTCGTCCTCTTCTTGCTCCTCCCTTGAGCTCTTCTCTGCCTCCCACCGCCCTGCCATGGACTCCTCCTCCTCCGTGGTGCCCCATCTGCCATGCTGTCCTCCCTTGGAGCCAGCGGACTAAGGACTGAAACCTCTACGAACTGTGAACTAAGTAAACCGCTCCTCCTTTAACGTACGGGTGTCAGGCATGTTGTCCCAGCAACGAGAAAGTAACTGAGACACCTGGGGTGGATTTGAGGGGGAGCCGAGTGCACGGACTGCAGAGAGCTGTGGACAGAAGGCGGGCAGGAGGCAGGAAGCCCGCGACAGCAGCAGAGCCTGCGGGTCAGGCCCTGCCGGGCCACCTCGCTGACGCTGCAGGCACCTTTGGGCAGCTCCTCCCCTATGTGTGTGACAGTGCTCCCTTCCTTCTTTTTCTAGTCAGACATCATCTGATGCTCACTTAGCCTTGCCCCAGGCTCTGGGACATAAAATCTGTCTTCAGCAGCCTCTGAGGGCGAGACACACAAAACAAAGCCCCACATGAATGCCCATGGCATTGAACAGGCAGAGAAATGAAGCCAATGAGGGCGGAGAGATCCGAGCGTGCGGCACTGAAGGAGCCGCATTGTAAGGAGCCAAGGCCGGGGAGAAATGCTGGAGTTCTGGGACAGGCCAGACCGCACAGGCCCCAGCAGGAGCGCACCTGGACGTTGTGAGAGCAGTCGGCCTCAAGTGCGCACAGACACACATTCTCACACACTCACACACCGTAACAGAATCGCACAGACACACTCAGGGTGCACTGTGCTCACCGGTGTATTGACACTGCTGCACACTGGCCAGCTCTGCCCGGTGCTCATGGACAATCACACCCCCGCACCCTGACGCTGCCCCGTGCCACAGTGGGGAGACTGCAGGAATAGTCAGCGCCCAGGGCCACCAACTCCCCACACAGCAATGCACACACACCACCCCCACTGGGCCCCTGGGCTGTATACTGTGCGCTCTCCATGCACTGCCTCTACTCTCTCCTTCCTCGCTTTTTAGATCTCTTTTTTCTTGCCCTTAGGGCCCAAGGTGGGAGGGCTGCTTACCACAGTGAGGCTCCCAGGAGGACAGGAAAGGAGTCATCCAGCTAAGTGCGCCTCCCACTGTGCCTCGAGAAATGGCAGTGACCTGGAACTTCACTTCCTCCCTGGCTGTGTGTCCGCGAGGCCCTGGCTACCCTGGGTACCCCACTGCTCCCTGCAGGTAGAAGCAGGGGGCACTCCAAGCTCAGGAGAGCCACGCCCAGCACTCCCACTCCTGCTCCCCAGCACCTGCACCGCACCCCGGGCAGAGCCTTCAGACAGCACCCATGGATCACAGTCTGCCTCTTACCGGGTCACGGGGCAAGGACACCTGGCACTACACCTGAGACCTGTGCTTCCTGCGCAAACACAGCCACCAGCCTGGTTCACTCCTCGGCCCAGTCTGGAGGCCCAGTTCCCAGGCATTCAGAGCATGAAGCCTCATACCCAAGCTCCCTCTTCTGTGCCACTCCTGGCACAGCAGCCTTTTACTAGGAGTGTTCCCAGGACAAGGGTGCTCAGCTGTCCCCACAGAGCGTTCCAGTGTCCCTAGAGCTGTCTCTGAGCCTCAGAGGGACTTTAACAGCAGTGGGTGTGAGGGAGAACAGCAGAGAAGCTGCCCCAGACACAGCTGCCAGTGACACGGGGTCCTGTGTGGCACGGCGCCTCTGACCCAGCCCACTGAGGGGAAGAAAGGGGAGCCGCTTGAGCACACGGACACCAAGCAAAGAAGCCGTGCACACTGCGCTGTCTGGTCCTGCAGCACCTCGCTCATCTCTGTCTGCGTGCCCAGGCCTCACAGCTGCAGGTGTGTGTGTGCACAAGTGTCCATGCTGGGGTGACAAACTGATCCAGGAGGCTGGTGGAGCACTCGGCTTGTCCTTCCGTGTCACCAGAAAACCCAAGCCTCTCACAGATGCAGGCCCTGTCTGGCAGAGGTAGGGAAAACAAAAACCACTTTGCTCATTTCCTGCTGCTATAACAGAACTTCAAGCTGGGTGATTTCTGAGCAGGAAAAGTATACAGCTTTCAACTCAGGGTCCTGGAGGGGCTGGAAATCCCAGGAGGAAGGAGCTATACCTAATGCGGGCCTGGTCCTGCCTTGCAGTATGATGGAAGGCCCAGCGAGCAGGCGGAGGCTGAGGGGCGGAGACCCAGTCAGGGAGAGGACTAGAGAGAGTGTGAGAGGGGAGACAGTGCTGGGGAGAGAGACGCACAACAGAGCGTTAACTCGCTTTTGAAACAACCCGAGTCTCATGATAGTCAGCCCACTCCTCCAGTAACAACACTGACCCCTCAGGGAAGGCAGAGCGCCTCGGCTGAGTCCCTTAGAGGTCCCACCTCTCAACATTTAAGTGGCAGTGAGATTTCCACCTGGGTTCCAGTGGGGACATGCACACTGGGCAGAAAGTGTCCCTTGCTGAACCAACCACCTAGGGAAACACCTGCCAGGTCCTTTCTCCTGCAACCGCCCTTTCCCCCACAAGTCCAGAAAGCTAGAGACAATGCACCATATTGAAGAAGATTCTCTGGGGAGACTGAGGCACAGAACTTTATGGTCCTGTGGCAAGCAAAGGGGGCTTCAACTCATTTTTATGTAAGCAACAAAAGACCCTTTTTCCATGACTTCTCACCAGGGTGGCCCAAAGGATCCTCCTTCCCCTAAACACCT
>PVIC010016615.1:0-33721 GCA_004025085.1 Thryonomys swinderianus | reverse complement strand
CCACCAACAGTGTAGAAGGGTTCCTTTCTCCCCACAGCCATGCCAGCTAGACCTATCTCTTTCACCATGCACAAAACTAAACTCACAGTGGATACGAGCCTTAAACATTAAAACAGAAACAATAAACCTGCTGGTAAACGGGCTTGGTAAAACTCTTGGAGACATTGGCTTAGGCAGAGACTTTATGAATAAAACCTCCCTAGCACAAGAACTAGCAGAAAGAATCAACAAATGGGATCTCATCCTACTGAAAAGCTTCTGCACAGCCAAAGAAGTCGCTGGCACTGCTAGAAGACAACCAAAAACATGAGAAAAAATCTTTACTAGCTGTGTATCAGACAAAGGGCTATTATCAACAATATATAAAGAACTCAAACAGACCAGCCTCCCCATGTTTAAAGACCCAATTCAAAAATGGGCATCTGAAATGAACAGATACTTCTCAGAGGCAGAAATCAAAGCAGCCAAGAAACATATGAAGAAATGCTCAACATCTCTGGTCATTCGAGAGATGCAAATTAAAACAACATTGAGATTCCACCTCATTCCACAAAGAATGGCTGTGATCACAAAGTCAACCAACGATTTCTTATTTCTTATTACTAGTTAACTTCTTATTAGATGAAGACATTGGAAATTGAAATGAATTTGAATTTTTCAGAGAAGCCAGTAAAATAATACCCAGAAGTCACCAGTGAGTGTCCCAGTAAAGCAAAATAGAGAATACATGCTTATTTGTAGTTACATGAAGAGTACAAAGGGTGAACCTCTAATAGATGCAGAGATTATAAGCAGATTAATGCATTTAAATAAGGAAAATGATGGCTTATTTCCCTTTTATGTTAAAATTGAGATTGTGGCAGTAAACACTGATAGACATATCTGTAAGTTTTTTGGAATTATGAAGCATTTACTCAGGAAAGTGATTAACTTAGAAAACAATTTAATTTAAATGTTAAACAAGTGAAATATTCATAAAGGTGATTTCATGTAGTAATTTCATGCCAAAGAAACACTGTCCAGTAGGTTGTGTGAAACTCACAGGCATATAATGCTTCCAGTTGACTCAGACTTTAATAACACATCTTAATTTGTATACATTTAAAAACATGACTCAAAATTATTCTTTGCATTTACTTTGGCAAGAAATTTTTAGAAACTGAAATGTTTACATTAGCTATTCCTAAAAATTTAAGCTTCAGTTTAAGGTTTGGTTTTATGCCACAGATATTATCATTCTTATTCTTCTTTGCCAATGTACAGACAAATGTGTTGCTGTTAAAAACTCTCTGAAAGCTGGAAATACCATTTGCCAAAGTAATATGTGAAGCCAAAAGACTGAAACTGTTAGCTTGTACTGCAGTTACAAAGAAGTCATGCATTAATATCAAAACCAGTAACATATAACCACAATTAGGACATACTGAGGTTAAAAGATCGATACACTGCAGAGCATGCTAAGCACCTGAGCATTTGTAATCATTTGCTACTGAAGAACATCAGAAAGAAGATTGTATGCACTTTGAATGTGCCAGCAGCTCAGCCACATCTATATTTCTTGTAGAATACTGTTATGCTTCTTGCTGAAATGCACCTTGAAAGACATAGGGTCTCAGAAAGAGCAGTGTAAGGAGAAAATTGAAGCAGTGAAAGAATGTGGGACTGAGAATTTATAGACGATTACCAAGTTCATGGGTAATTCTTGTGGATAGTTTGGTCAAAATTAGATGCATTTTATATACTTAAAATATAAGAAGTTTTAAGTGCTGCCTATAATATTTTTCCAAAATTAATTTTTGTGGAGCCAGACTTTGTGGGGCACATGCTTATATTTATTAGTACCTTGTAACTCATATGGATTTAGAGGAAATACATTTTTCTCTTTCCTTTTTCTATTTAAGGATTTAAGTAAAAATGAATGGTCTTGTTTATACTGTGCTTACTGATACATGTAAATAGACAATAGGATACATTTATGCTTTGCTTGAATTTTGTTTTTATTAAGAAAAATCAATTAAGTAAATGTGGTTTGCTGACCCATTCTTACTACAAAGAAGTCAGTCCTCCCTGTCCTGAGACTGTTAAAATGTATTTTCCTTAATGAATTTTCCTTACTACAACTTGTACTTCCCTACTATGTTTCTGAATAACTTCTTCCTATTTCTTCTTTCAACTCACAGCTCTAAGGATTGGAACTCAGCTGATATACGTTTCTGTGGCCAAACCTTTCTCCAGGTGCTTCCACTTCTTCTCTTCTCTTCTCTTCTCTTCTCTTCTCTTCTCTTCTCTTCTCTTCTCTTCTCTTCTCTTCTCTTCTCTTCTCTTCTCTTCTCTTCTCTTCTCTTCTCTTCTCTTCTCTTCTCTTCTCTTCTCTTCTCTTCTCTTCTTTCTCTTCTTTTTCTTCTCTCTCCTGGCAGACAAAAAGATACTGTGGCCCTTTAAGAAGCCACAGTGTTGCAGATGAGGCAAGTGAGGCAGATGACGCAGGCCAATCATACATTGTCAAATGCTACTTCAGCCCTTGCACCCAATCACACCCTGCTATGAGCACTGGTCCCACCCTCTCGTCTAAGCACATCCCAAACCACCCTATATAAATGCCTGTAATTTCCAAAATAAACCGGAAGTTTGTCAACCAACAAGGAGTCTAGGAGTTCTCACTCCGTGTCCCTGCTCACCCTCCCGAGGTAGTTGGACAATGAAGTCTGTAAGGTAACCAGTCTGACCAGATGATACACTTCCTTTGCCCTTTCCATATCTGATGCAAGTCTATGTGTCAGTGTTAAAGCTATTTAGATTCAATACTTAGATGTAGCTATCATTTTATTGTGTTATATCAGTCTTTGCCTTTTTTCTCTATTACAACTTCTTTTATTTAATTGGTCAATTTTCCTAGATATGAAGATTATTTTTTTTTAAGTTTGAGATTTTGGAGAGTCTCCATTTTATAAATTACTATGCTGTTGAACTGGCCAAGCATTGGAACCAAAGCAAATTTTATCTGGTCCAACCCATGGTATGAAAACAAAAATAGAAAATATTTTATCATGCTTTGTTGGTGGGCTTATATTTAGTAATGTATGAACTAATAACATTATTCCAAACACAATTTATTTAGCTGAATTTTTTACACTTGCTTTGCCTACATTCAGTTCTACTTCTTCCCTGAAGAACACTGAACTTTCTTCCTGACTCGGACCCCCAAGGTCATGTAAAGTGGAGAAAGCTAATAGGTGAAGTTTAGATTCCTGACTGAGACCAATAGCTCCAAGGAGTTTCAATTGTTTTTATATTTTAAAAAGCATTATCTTTATCATTTTTCAACTAAGTTCTTTTTCACAGTTCTTCTACTTTCTCATCACTTCACTGTGACATTATTTTTCCACAGTTAACTTCTTGGACAAATAAATGTTATGGATTTATGCAATTGTGCTTTGGAGCAAAACTGGCCATTTTGGCCATGGCCACACTTAGTCATCAGCCTGTGAGAAATAGCACATTCGTTGGCAAGGTTTCCTGAGGCTCTTGACATTCATCACTCTGACTGAATATGGGTCCTTTATCCTGGGAGTTTCTGAGGACATAGGATACTGAAATAGAGGAAAAAATGGATAATGGGAAAAAATGACGAATTATAGAACTCAGTACAGAAAACTTTTGAATACAATTTCATATGTATTATAATTTAATTAAGGAACTTTTAATAATGAAGACCTTTTTAAATGAGATCTCAATAGAAAATGCTCTTAATTTTTTGAGACACCTTTGACACTATCATTATTGAAAGAAAAATTAACCAGACCACGGATTTAGGGGATAGTATATATTCCATTTATGTAGTCTAAAGATAAAATATCTTCAAGATCAATTTTTTAGCCTTCTTGAATATCATTGTTTGAAGCTCTGCCAAGTCTTGATGTAAGTTCGCTTCTATACAAACAGTTCTTTATATTTCAGGAAGAAAATGAGTTACATCACTTAAAAACAAACAAGTAATGTATTTTCTTCCTATGCAAATCCATTACCTGTTATCAGGGGTTGGTTTTGATTTTCATCTACTGGAGAAGGGATAGTCTACTTACGAAACTAGACAGCTTTCAAAATATTGAAAAAATTGTTCTTCATCCTTAATGCAGACCTGGGAACGTGTGTCACTAAAACTGTGATAGTGAAAGTTTGCACAGCTAAGAAAAGATTAATGACATCAGCACTTGCCAGTGGGGTGTTTGCAATACATTTCCTGCATTGTGGGATTTGTTTTCCATTTTGGATTCCTCTCTCCCTCCTGATTTAGTTGGTAATCTAATGGAAGCAAAATTTTAAATGAGTGATCTGACTACCATTCTTCTTTCATGGTCAGTGTCCAGTAGACCAAGCTCTTTCACTTTAGAAGAAACAAAAGCACTTCTACACCTGGGGACTGTGAAGCCCACTTAAAAAAAAAAAATCATCATTTTTAAAGTTTGACTAGATTATATCCAAAGAAGCATTTTAAACAGAGATGAAAATTAGACTAAGCCTATATTTACATGTCAGACTTACTGTAGCCATTAAACAATGGATCACGATGGGCTGTCCTCTGGGAGGTAGTTGTGTCAGTGCTACTCAAAATCACACAAGCTAGAACTGTTAAACAGGAGCAGCTGAACAGTGGAGAGAATGGTGGAATGTTGAATTGTGTTCCATAAAGGAGGCACGTTTTAAAACACTCTGGTTATGGGCTACACACATGTCTAAAACAAGTGAGAATCCATTTATTTCCGTATTTGCACTTGTAATGGATTTGGTGAGGAAAACAGCATTCTCTCTGTGTGAAATGAATAGCTTGACAAAACACTGTACACTTGTCATGGACCACCCTTCCGAATTGCATTCGGAAGGGAAGGTTGTAAAACTGACAAGACTTTAGATGTCTTAACAGCCAGAGGAGATGATTGCGACATACTTTATAATAAAGTGTCATCTTCCAAGATACATAAAAATCAGTTGTATTTACTGTGCACCGGATCTTTTTTTAGCGCCAACTAAATGACAGTGTCATGCCTGTACTACTGCATACATAATCCAAGTCATTTTTAACAACATGTTACTCTAGTCAGCCTGGGGTGGGTGGTGCCTCAGGGAGAGTGTTCTGTCTTTGACCTTGGTCATAAATTAACTATCAAAGGTGAGAATTGATATTTGAGTAGAGATTATGCAAGTTTTTCCACAAATACTACCTGGAAAAATCGAAGCCATACCATCACATTTCTAAAGCTTTCTATAAATTAAATGCAGAATTAATCACAAGGTCATCACAGCTCAAAGAGATATAAACAAGGGAAGGCCATACTCTGGGGAATTTTTAACACATAAATGTATCATATCAAATTTCAGTGGTCTGTACCACTGTGAAAATGAAAATTGGAAAGGAATGTGTGTTACCTCAAGATTATTCTGTCTTTTCCTTGCCCTTTTCATTAGTCTCTTGAGAGTGTAAAAGGAATGTAAGTACTAGTGGGCATCCTGATGCAGATAGTGTATTTCTGATGTAAAAGCCTACCACATGTAAACAAAATTTTCATTAATATTCTTTATCCCATATTGCTACCTTTTGAGATTATATTTATAATCTCATGTAATGAGCTCATCACATACATTATCATCACAGTTTATTGGAGTAGAGATTATATGTAAACTTTTGATTCCAGAAATTCTTCAGAGAAGAGGTTCCAACTGTATGGAAACTTAATCCGTGGTTTTGAAAACATTAAACTATGACCTTAAATGTTTATTTTAAATGAAAAGAGACAGTATTTCCTTTTTTCCTCAAAAACGACGCTCTTTTTAAATTTGCACCTCGTACAGACATTGAGTATATGGAATTGATGAAGATCGGCATGTGCTTCAGTGTGTTTGGTTCGTCTTCCTCTGTTGTGCATTGTATTATCCTCTGTGAAACATTCAAGTGCATTATTCGGTGCAGTACTTGTGCTTCCACATTGGAAGCAGTCTCAGAGAAATAGAGTTTGAAAGTGCATGTGTGCAGAAGATAGCCTGTGAAAAATGACTGCACATAACACCTCATTTCATTTATACAAATTATCTTAGAACATATTTTTAATTATGAGTCTTGTAAAGTGTGAGCAAATAAAACTGTGATGATACCACGCATGGTGAGTATTTAAGAAGATGGGGTCTTCTACAAACCAAATGACAATGGTTGTGTGAATTGTAACAGCAGTTTTTGAGTGTTGACTGTAAGGTTTCATACACAAACATCTATGTTAATTACTCAACAAATAACAATTCTGTTTATACACGTGTAGCCTAGAAAAATACTCATGAGTTCATAGGGCATTTATAAAAATATATTTTAGGATAATGCTAATAATCCTGGAAACTGCCAATACAGCTAATATTAGTGTGTAAATACCACTCAGTGTTATCACAAAGTGAAGGTTGCATGCTGTTTTCATAAAGAACACATGATGATAAAAAGCCCCCAAATACTGAGTAAAATTGCAGAGTATGTATAATTGATTATCAATTATGAATACATAAAACAATGAAAATACTATTTTTCAGTTTATGAACGATGTATTTTCATTTAAAAGCCATTCTACTACTGAAAATGGTAACAATAGTAATGGATTAACTTTTTCTACATTGGGTGTGTATATACACACTTGTGTGCTCATGGGCAGTATTTTTGTAGAGTAAGTCCCTGTATTGCAGTCTTTGAATTGTGGGCTTTCACAAATATAAACAGACTTCATTCTTGAATGTTTACAGATGTGAACAAATCATAGAAATACCTCATGTGTCTGGTGAACATTGTCACAGTTGTGCTTCTGTGTGGCTACTGTATAGTGCCAGAGTGTACAGTGCAGTACAATAATGGATTACTGTGTTTGTGTGTGTTTATCTTCATTTATTCTTTATATTGTATATTTGTGTTCCAATTATATAAGACATGCTTTGTCAAATTATGAGGAGATCCAAATTTGAATTTCTTCCAGAGAAGAACTCATTCTTAAATCAGGAGTTTACTGTATATCTGTTGTTAAATTTATTTTAACTGGCATATAAATATAAAGGTATATTAATGAGGTGTCATATGATGTTTTGATGCACACGCAAATCTATCATCTAACTGACTCAGTGAATTATATCTACCTCTTCCAATAGTTATTGCTTATTTATGCTTATAATGGTGAAAAACCTGTCTTCTAGATTTCTAAGTGACATGATACGTAATTGTTTTCATAGTCATCCTACCTTGGAATATGGAACTTCCTATTCCTATCCAGCTACAATTTGGTACTCACTGCTCAACTTTTCCTATCATCCACTTACCCCAACTCTTCCAGTTATGCACCTTCCAGTTATGCAATAATTCAACTCTACATTTCAAAGAGATTGAGATTTAACCTATGTGAACACAAATTTGGGGATGTTTTTTCTAGTTAAATGAGGAAGATCATTGATATCTTGATAAGCATTGCATTAATTCTATAAATTGTTCACTGAAGTACTAACATTTTAACAAAATTATTTATTTTTTAATTGATTTCTTTATTGGTACAATTTATATACATCTCAAAATCACACATAATATTGGGGAATTTGTACCAGTATTTGACACAAGTCAACCCTCATTTTTGTTTGTTTGTTTTTGTTTTTTTGAGACAGGGTCTCACTCTGTAGTTCAGGCTAGCTCTGAGCTCACTATGTAGCTCACACAAGCCTCAAACTCAGCAATCCTTCTGTCTCTGCCTCCCAAGAGCTGGGATTACAGGCGTGAACCACCACGCCCGGCAAGTCAACTCTCATTTTTACCCATATCCCCACCCACAGACACCTCCCCACCCATATATACATGCTCTTTTATTTTCTTTTGGAATCATACTTATTCCTTCCCCTCATTACATCCCCCCACCAAATTTCCTTTGGAAATTTCCCATTCTACAAAAACTGTCATACTTTCTAGAGCTCATTTGCATTTATAGGTGCTCATATCAAAGATAAGATCCAGTATTTGGCTATCTGTGATCTATTTATTTTACTTATTAGTGCGTCCTCCAGGTTTATCCATTTGCACATAAATGAATAAATCTTGTCATTCTTTATGCCGGAATAATACTCCATTTTATAAAAAGCAACAACAACAAAAAACCACATCTTCTTTATCCACTCTCCAATTGATGGACATTTGGGTTGTTTCCAAGATTGAGCTATCACGAATTGAGCTGCTATGAACAATGGTGTACATCTGTCTTTCCAATGTGGTTTTTAAAATTCCTTTGGGTATGTTCCTAGCTGGGGGATAACAGAGTCAAATGGGACCCCTAGTCCTAGTATTCTGAGAAATCTCCACACAGATCTCCACAATGGTTGCACAAGTCTGCAATCCCACCAACAGTGGAGAAGGGTTCCTTTCTCCCCACAGCCACACCAGCATTTATTGTTGTTTGATTTTGTAATAGAAGCCATTCTTTGTGGAATGAGATGAAATCTCAGTGTTGTTTTCATTTGCATCTCTCGAATGACCAGTGATGTTGAACATTTCTTCATATGCTTCTTAGCTGCTTTGACTTCTGCCTCTGAGAAGTGTCTGTTCATTTCAGATGCCCATTTTTGAATTGGGTCTTTAAACTTGGGGAGGCTGATCTATTTAAGTTCTTTATATATTGTAGATAATAGCCCTTTGTCTGATAAAGAGCAAGTAAAGATTTTTTTCCCATGTTGTTGGTTGTCTTTTAGCAGTGCCAGTAACATCTTTTGCTGTGCAGAAGCTTTTCAGTAGGATGAGATCCCATTTGTTGATCTTTTCTGCTAGTTCTTGTGCTATAGAGGTTTTATTCATAAAGTCTCTGCCTAAGCCAAAGTCTCCAAGAATTTTAACTAACCTGCTTTCCAGCAGGCTTATTGTTTCTGTTTTAATGTTTAAGTCTCATATCCATTGTTAATTTAGTTCTGTGCATGGTGAAAGAGATAGGTATAGCTTTAGTTTTTGGCCGTTTAAAACCCAGTTTTCCACCATAATTTGTTAAAGAGGCTGTCTTTCTTCCATTGGGGATGTTTGGCTCCTTTGTCAAAGATAAGGTGGCTTAATGTATCCGGGGTTGTGTCTGCTTCTTCTAATCTATTCCACTGGTGCTTGGGTCTGTTGCTTTGCCAGTACCATGCAGTTTTTATCTCAATGGCTTTATAGTAGAGTTTTAAATTGGGGATTGTAATACCCCCTGCCATGTCGTGGTTGCTTAGAATTGTTTTTGCTATTCTAGGTTTCTTGTGTTTCCAGATGAATTTTTGTATTATTTTCTCTAGCTCTGTGAAGTATAGCATTGGAATTTCAATTGGAATTGCATTGAATCTGTATAGTAGTTGTGGGAGTATAGCCAATTTGATAATGTTGGTTCTCCCTATCGAGGAACAAGGGATGTCTTTCCACTTTCTCGTCTTTTCTATCTCATTTTTCAGAATCCTATAGTTTTCAGAGTAAGGTCTTTCACTTCCTTTGTTAGGTTGATTCCTAGATATTTCATTTTTTCTGGGTGCTACTGTGAAAGGGATTAATTCCCCAATTTCTCTTTCAGTGAGTCTATTGTTTGTGTAGACAAAGGATTTTGATTTTTGAGCATTAACCTTGTATCCAGCAACACTAATAAAGTTGGTAATTAAGTCTAGCAGTCTTTTGGTTGAATTTTTAGGACCCTCTAGATAACGTATCATATCATCAGCAAATAACCAGTTTAACTTCTTCCTTTCCTATCTTTATTCCTTTTATATCTTTGTCCTGCCTGATTGCTATGGCTAACGTTTCCATTACTATATTGAACAAGAGTAGTGACAATGGGCATACATGTCTTGTTCCTGATCTTAGTGAAAAAAGTTTCAGTTTTTACCCATTAAGTATGATGGTGGCTGTTGGTTTCATAAATAGCTTATATTAAATTGAGATAAAGTCCATCAATTCCAATTCTCTGTAGGGTTTTGATCATAAACTGGTGTTGGATTTTGTCAAACGCTTTTTCTGCATCTATTGAAATAATCATACAGTTTTTGTTCTTGAGTTTGTTAATATAGTGTATTACATTTATTGATTTATGTGTGTTGAAACGTCCTTGCATCCCTGGGATAAATCAGACTTGATCGGGGTGTATGATATTCTTGATAACTCTTTGTATTCTGTTTGCCAGTCTTTTATTGAGGATTTTTTCCATCAATATTCATTGACCAATAGTTTTCTTTTTTGGTGGGATCTTTCCCTGCCTTTGGAATCAAGGTGATGGTTGCTTCAAGGAATGATTTGGGGAATACTGCTTCCCTTTCGATTTCATTAAAAAAACATTAAGAAGTACTGCTGTTAACTCTTCTTTAAAAGTTTTGTAGAATTCAGCAGTGAAGCAGTCAGGACCAGGGCTTTTGTTTGTTGGTAGTTTTTTTTTTTTTATTACATTTTCAATTTCCCAGACTGATATCCGGTTGTTTAACATTTTTGTATCCTCTTCTTTCAGCTTTGGAAGTGCATATATGTCTAGGAATCTATCCATTTCTTCTAGATTTTCCATCTTCTTGGAGTGTACATTTTCAAAGTAAGTGTTTATGATCCTTTGGACTTCTTCTAGGTCTGTGCTGATTTCTCCATTTTCATTCCTTATAGCATGGATTTGAGCCTTTTCCTTCCTTTGTTTGATTAGGTTGGCCAAGGTTCTGTCGATTTTATTTATCCTTTCAAAGAACCAACTCTTTGATTCATTGATTCTTTATATTGTTCTCTTTGTCTCCATTGCATTAATTTCTGCTATGATCCTTATAATTTCCTGTCTAGTATGTGCTTTGGGTTTGTTTTGCTCCTCTTTTTCTAGTTGTCTGAGGTTCACCATTAGATTGTTTATTTCAGTTTGCTCTATTTTCTGAGTGTAGGCATTCACTGCTATGAATTTCCCTCATAGAACTGTTTTCATTGCATCCCATAAATTCCTCTATGTTGTGCTGGGGTTGCCATATAGTTGTAGAAACTGTTTATTTTCTTCTTTAATTTCTTTTGTGGCCCATTGGTTGGTTAACAGAGTGTTGTTCAATTTCCATGTGTTTGTTAGGATCTTGGAATTTCTTCTGCTGTTCAGCTCCAGTTTCAAGGCACTATGGTCTGATAGTATGCAGGGGATAACTTCTATTCCTTTGCATTTACTTAAGCCTGTTCTATGGACTAGAATGTGACATATTTTGGAGTATGATCCATGAGCAGCTGAGAGGAAGGTATATTTTTGCTTTGTAGGGTGAAAAATTCTGTAGGCATCTAATAAGTCCATTTGCTCAAAAGTTTGATTTAGCTCAAGTATTTCCTTTATGATTCTTTGTCCATTTGATCTGTCAATTTGTGACAGTGGAATATTAAAGTCCCCTACTACTATTGTACTCATGGTTAACTGGCTTTTCATGTCCAGTAATGTTTGTTTTATATAGTTGGCTGCATTAGAGTTTGGTGCATAACTATTTATGATCATTATTTCTTTCTCTTGGATAGTTCACTGTATGAGAATATAGTGGCCTTCTTTATACCTTTTAATCAATTTGTGTTTGAAATCTATTTTGTCTGCAAAGAACATAGCCACTCCTGCTTTTTTGCAGTTTCCTGTGGCATGGAGGATTGTTTTCCAACCTTTTATTTTCAGTCTATGGGTTTCCTTCAGAATTAGGTGTATTTCCCATATGCAGCAGAGTGTCAGATCTTGCTTCTTTATCCAATCTGCTAGCCTGTGTCCTTTAACTAGCTCATTGAGTCCATTGACATTAATGGTTATGACTAACATGGACATACTCAGAGCTGCCATGTTTCCCTGTTCTTGTTTTTTTTTTTTTTTTTTTTTTTTTTTTTTTTTTTTTTTTTTTTTTTTTTTTTTTTTTTTTTGCTTTGGAGACAGGGTCTTGCTTTGTAGTTCAGGCTGGCCCTGAGTCCCTGTTCTTGTTTTTTTTTTCTTCCGTGCTTTTCTGGTTTTCTACTTAGTTCCTTGTTCGCTCCAATGAATTCACTCTCCTGGGTCTCATGGGTATGGAATTTTCTGTGTTTTTTTTCCAAGATGTTCTTTAGAATATTTTGGAGTGCAGGTTTCGTATTTGTGAAATTTTTCAGGTGTTCTTTATCATGGAAGTATCTTATTTCCCCATTGTTCTGAAAGATAGTTTTGCAGGATATAACAGTCTATGTTGGAGGTTTTTTTCCTGCAATGCTTGAAATACTTCCTTCCATGTTCTCCTTGTGTTGAGTGTTTGTGTTGAAAAGTCTGCTGTGATCCCAATGAGCTTCCCTTTGTAGGTGATTTTCTTCCTTTCTCTCACTGCTTTCACTATTTCATTCTTTTGTTGTGCATCTGGAACCTTGATAATTATATATCTAGGTGTAGATATTTTTATGTCAAAGCCTTTTGGAATCCTATAGGCCTCATTTTTCTGTATGTCTTTTTCTTTCTTTCTTTCTTTCTTTCTTTCTTTCTTTCTTTCTTTCTTTCTTTCTTTCTTTCTTTTTTTTTTTTTTTTTTTTTTTTTTTTTTTTTTTTTTTTTGAGACAGGGTCTCGCTTTGTAGTTCAGGCTGGCCCTGAGCTTGCTCTGTACCCCAGGCAAGTGTCAAACTCAGCAATCCTCTTTTCGCTGCCTCTGGAGTGCTGGGATTACAGCCGTGAGCCACCACACCCGGCTTGTATGTCTATTTCTTTTCCTGTGAAATTCTGTTGTTATCTCTGACAATAGCGGTTTTTTTTTTTTTGACAGGGTCTCACTTTGTAGTTCAGGCTGGCCCTGAGCTCACTATGTAGCCCAGGCAAGCCTTGAACTCTGAAATCCTCCTGTCTCTGCCTCCCAAGTGCTGGGATGACAGGCATGAGCCACCACGCCTGGCAGACAATAGCTTTTTTATATCTTGTACACTGTCTCCTGCTTTTTCAGTGACTCTACTCATTCTTATATTATTTTTCTTTGAGTTATCTAGAAGCTGGTGAATTGATTTCTCATGGTCTCTTGCCTTTTTCCATAGAGTATATCTTTCCTACTCGTTGGCTATTATGCTGTCCTCTAAGTCTGAGATTTTGTTCTCTGCTTCATTCATCCTACTTCACAGGCTTTCATTCTCCTTGATCATTCTCTGGAACTCTGCTTGAAGCTGTTTAAAAGGTTCCATTGCTTTTGCTATCTTGGATTCTATCATCTCCCTGATCTCTTCTTTAATGATATCTTTCATTGTGGATACTATCTCTTTTGATCTCAGAGATCTTTTCTCATTTCAATTATACTAGATCTGCTTTAGTTACCATCTCCAAGAGTCCTGGTGTTTGAGTTTCAGTTTGCCCTACTTCTCTTTTCTCTGAATTTTCCTGTGGCCATGATCTTTGTTTCAGTTTTTTTTTTTTTTGTCTATTTTCTCATTTCTACTCTTTTGTTGTTACTAATGGTATTTGTTTGATTCTTTGCCTGATGACAGGGAATGTTTGTTGCAGGCCTCTTTCTTTCTATTATCTGGGGCCCTTTGGATTTAGCATCTGCCTGGGGGGGGGTCCTCCTTGACTCTGTAATGACCTTTGAGAGTTCTGAGTTCTAACACATTATGGGAGGTATTTAAGCAGAGCAATCACATCATCTTTGTTGCCATAATACAATCAGTGCCAATATCAGCATTAAACACAATAAGTAAAATGAAAATTTTTGTTAATTTGTATTCTGAAGACTTTGAGCTCATGATTTATCTGTATGTACATATGCTAAAATTTAGAATTAATCAGCAATGTGTATATAACATGTAGATCATAAATATATCCCCTGTACCCTTTGGGAATAAAAGATCAATGGGGAATCAGGGAGGTAGGGGGCATGAGGAGAGTGGAATATGATCAGCAGATCTATGACGATCACCTAGACTCAGTAACCTCATATATGCCAGCAGGTAACAGAGGATAAAAGGGTGCATATAAAACAGTGCCAACTATATGCTGTAAGACTGTTAGAGACTTTGCACACCTTCTTATAATAGTACAGGAGAAGATATAGTGCAGCCTAAGAGGCTTTTACTTCTGGATATTGCTTCTGACAGGAAGATAGGAGAGGATGTGGGTACAAGAGGTGAATAGAGAGATCTAGGACTAGATGGGAAAATAGAAGCTAGATTCCCATTTTTAAAAATTGTTTTTATCTTGCTTGTTCTCTTAGCATGGTTCCAGTGTGGAGGGATGCAGGAAATGTTTCTGGCTCCTCTCAGGCCTGGGTCCTCACACTGCAGCTCAATCCTCAGTGGTCGGAATGGTGCCTGGGGGATTGGAGTCCTCTGTGCGGCTGTGGGGTAGAGTGGGACTGGTCGGCATGCCTCAGTCCTCTGTGCTGCCGGGAACAGAATCCAAATTTATTTCTTTTAATTCATAAAGATGAGTTGGTTTTCCACTTTATGTCCTTACAACTTCCTTCACAAATGTTTTGCATTTTAGTCCTGCATACTTCCTCTAACTAGGTTTATTTCTCATGTTTGTGTATCTGAGTATGTGTTCACGTGTGTGTGCATGTGTGTGTATGTGTGTGTGTGGTTGGTGTTGGAGACTTAATCTAGTGTCTCATGTGTGCTAAGCATACAATTTTTCACTGACCTGAAACCATAACCATATTCCTAGCTATTTCAAATTTTAATAGCTTTTGCAAATAGTATTAGTCTTCTCATTATAATTTTAGATAGTTTGCTATGGCAATTAAGAAGAGCTACTGATATTTGTATGTTGATTTTATACCCTACAAATTTTCTAAATTCATTTATACATTTGAATAGGTTTTTGGTGCCATCCTTGAAATTTTCTAAATAAAAGATGATCTACCAACTGTAATAATTTGATTTACTTGTTTCTAGTTTGAATTACCTTTATTTTTTCCTCTTGCTTGGTTGCTATGTCAAGGATTCCCAATACTCTGTTGAATAAAAATGGTGAATGCAAAGATTCTTGTCAGTTCCAAATTTCACAAAGAAAATTTTCAGCTTTTCCTCATTCAATATATTAGCTTTTAACTTACTGTTACAAGTTGAATAAGTTGATATGTCTATTTTATACCTAAATTCTTCAGTGTTGTTATCATGAAGAACTACAGGAATTTGTTAAATACCTTTTAGACATATATTAGAATATCATATGGATTTTGTCTCTCATTCTGTTGGTGAATTGTATCACAGTTATGATTTTTATTTTGTAACTTATGCTTTTGTCCTGTGTCTTAGTTACATTTCTCATTGTTGAAACAAAAAAGCCAACTCTCAAAGTTAAAGGAGGGAAAATTTATTTAGCTAACAATTTGTAGTGGTTTCAGTTCAAAATCGGCTGGCTCCGAAGCAGGGGGCATGACAGACAGACATCATAGAAGAAAAACTGTTCATAGTAGGCAGAAGGCAGCAAAGCAACAGGGGACCACCACAACTCTTTCTAATATTTTCTTATCCAGGATAATTAGGGTAGGTACCACTGACATTCTTAATCTTAGTGCCCTTGAGTCTAGCACTACACAATAAATCAATCCTAGCATCACATAATCTAGGTCCAGCCATCAATGAAAAAGCCCCACCTTCGATAGTTTGAAAGCTTTGTGGAGACATCCTAGGATGAATCTCACTTGATAATAGTAGCATTCTAATGTTCTGATAAATTCAATTTGCTAATATTTCCTGAGAATTTTCACATCCATATTCATCAAGTGTATTGGCTTGTAGTTTTCTTTATTTTTGTCTTTTCTCTGCTTTGATATCAGAATAATGTTGCCTTGTAAAATGTGTCTGGGATGCCGGGTGTGGTGGCTCACACCTGTAATCCCAGCACTTGGAAGGCAGAGGCAGGAGGACTGCTGAGTTCCAGGCTTGCCTGGGCTACATAGTAAGCTGAGGGCCAGCCTGAACTACAAAGCGAGACCCTGTCTCAAAAAAAAAAAAAAATGTGTCTAGGAGAGTTCTGTGTTCTTCAATTTGTTAGAATAATTGAGTAGAATTAATATCCTTTTATCTTTAAATGTTTGACAGAACTCAACAGTGAAACTTTGGTATTAGACTTTTTTTTTTTTAGACAGAGTCTCGCTTTGTAGTTCAGGATGGCTCTGATCTCACTATGGAGCCCAGGCAAGCCTGGAACTTAGCAATCCTCCTGTCTCTGCCTCCCGAGTGCTGAGATTACAGGCATGAGCCACCACGCCCAGCACTGTGGTATGTGGTGCTAATTGCTGGTGGGCGTGAGTCTCCACACCCAGCATTGTATGTGGTTACCGGAGATCGAACTCAGGACCTTGTGCTTGCGAGGCAGGTGCTGAAACTACTGAGCTAACCCTCTGTCCTGGTATTAGATTTTTTTTTCAAGGGGACGTTTATTCATTGTTCAGCCATCCTATTTATATGTTTGTCTATTTGGGATTTTGAATCCTATTCAAGTTTCAATTTTAGAATGTTACATATGTCAAATAATGTGTTCACTTCCAGGTTTCCAAATTTGTTGATGTAAGGTATTCATAATAATCTCTAATGAATCTTTATATTCCTATGGTATTGGTTGTAGTATCTCCGTTTTAATATCAGATTTTATCCATTTGACTGTTCTCTCTTTACCTGGTACAGCTACAGTTTTGTTCCTTTTGTTCATTATTTCAAAGTATTAGCTATGCTTTGTTTATATTTTTCATTGTCTTAATCCTTATTTCATTTATTTCTTATTTAATCTATATTATTATACTTCATTCTAATGTTCATTGATTTCTTCTTGTTTTCTTAGGTCTTTAAAATGCAGTAATTTTGGGGGGTCTTTCTCTTATGATTTTATTTTATTTCCTTTTATTTTTGTGATTTATTAACTATTATAAATTTCCCTTCTTCCTTCCTTCACTGTTTTTACTGTCTTCTGTAGTTTTTAGTGCATTGTCTCTACTTTGATTTGTTTAAATAAATATTTAAATTCTTGATTTTTTTCTTGATCTATTGATTTTCTTATTTTCTTTTTCATAATTAACAAGAAATTATGTTTTGGCTCTATATCCAAATTAATATCAAAACTGAAATGGAGACACCTGGAGAATATACTAATAAGTGAAATCAATAGATCACAGATAGGCAAATTCCGGATCTTCCCTTTGACATGAACACCTGTAGATGCAAATGAGCTCTAGAAAGTATGACAGCTTTTATAGAGTGGGAAATTTCCGTAGGAAATTTAGTGTGAGAATATAATGAGGGGAAGGGATAAATATGATACAGAAAGAAAATAAATGAGTATGTATAAAGAGGGTAGGGAGGTGTGGGTGGGTAGGGATATGGGTAAAAATGAGAATTAACTTGTGTTGTATACTGGTACAAATTCCCCAATGTTATATGTGATTGTGAGATGTATATAAATTGTACCAATAAAGAATTTAATTAAGTTGATGGACATTTGGGTTGTTTCCAAGATTGAGCTATCACAAACTGAGCTGCTATGAACAATGGTGTACATCTGTCTTTCCAATGTGAGTTTTTAAATTCTTTTGGGTATATTCCTAGCAGGGGGATAGCCAGGTCAAATGGAGGAGAGTGGATAAAGAAGATGTGTTTTTTTTATAAAATGGAGTATTACTCTGTCATAAAGAATGACAAGATCGATCCATTTAGGTGCAAATGGAGACACCTGGAGGATATACTAATAAATGAAATCAATAGATCACAGATAGACAATTACCGGATCTTCTCTTTGACATGAACACCTGTAGATGCAAATGAGCTCTAGAAAGTAGGACAGCTTTTATAGAGTGCAAAATTTCTATAGGAAACTTGGTGTGAGAATGTGATGAGGGGAAGGAATAAATATGATAGAGAAAGAAAATAAAAGAGCATGTATAAAGGGGGGGAGGAGGTGTGGGTGGGTAGGGATGTGGGTAAAAATGAGAATTAACTTGGGTCATATACTGGTACAAATTCCCCAATGTTATACATGATTTTGAGATGTATATAAATTTACCAATGAATAATTCAATTTATATAAAAAAGAATTCAATTAAATATCAAAAGTGATTTTTATTTCATGTTATTTAATATTATGTGATATTATAATGCTAACATAATTTGCTTGTATCCTAATGCATAGTCAAAAGTTGAGTCTATTAAAAACTTGTGTGTGTGCCTTTGAAGTCTTGAGAAAGTCCCTCATCATTCCCCAAATTAATTAAATATTAATAAAATTATCCTGTTAAAATATGAACATTTCAATTTAATTTTCCTCTAAAATGAAAAACCTAGGTACAGTGCTACATGCCTATAGTGCTATACTGGGAAGGATGAGGTGAAGAGATCATTCAAGAATCAGGAATTCAAGACCAACCTGGACAACATATTAAGACACCTTCTCAAAACAAACATTCATTAAATCTCTTGCTTGCATGATTCCGTTACCTCTATCAGTTCTCACACAGAGATTCTCAGAGACTGGATATAGTGCTTACAGTTCTTTGTTGTTAGCTATAAACCTATATCTATACCTGATCAGATACAAGATATATCAGTTGTATAACATCAAGGAAGACACATTTTCTATGATGGTTATTATAAATGTTTATCATTTATTTAATATTTCATCTAAAATAATCATATATCATAATTGTACTTTTTCCTTTAGTCTGATATAAAATCAATATATGTAGTATGATAAATATATGGTGAAACTTCACATTTAAAAAAATATTTATCACAACAAAAGACATGTTAGTTGTGCTGTTGTGGTTGACACATCTCCTCAATCAATTCAAAATATTTAGCCTTCATGGAATTAACTCTATTTGTCTTTTTCAGGAAATAATTTTTTAAATTGATGTCAATTCTTTAAAGAGTTATGGAGTTCCCCAGTGGAATTATGTGGCTTAAATATACAGAATTATTTACTTTAAAGCTCCCCCAAACTCATCCTGTCAGGTGGGTATTCACTTTATCTATCTTATATGGAGTCATGTAAATAGTGTTCACTTCATGAAGATTCAGTTAACTCATAACTGTTCAGAGTTATGTCTCTGCTTCTGATGTGTGCAGGATTTCATGAGATGGTTTCTGTTTCATCCCTGATATCAGCCCTTTTTCTTCTTCCTCACTGCTGCCCAGGATTAATTGTCTATTTACAACTAGGACCTCTTTGCTGGTATGGACAGGGATATTTTGTCACAACTTTCAGTTATTAAACACCAGCGACAGACTGGTAGTAGCTTTGTTGTTTTTGTTTGTTTGTTTGTTTGTTTTTGTGGTACCAGGGATCAAACTCAGGCCCTTGTACTTCCAAGATAAGTGTGGTACCACTTGAGCTAAATCCCCAGCCTAGCTTCGTTATTTGTTAACAGTGGAGCAAGTCCTGGCTTTCCACTGGATTTCTTGTAGCAGGACTACTGTGGGGATAAAGAAAGATGTTGTAACCATCAATTAGGTGCAGAAGTTCAGTCTCTGCATGGTCTGTGAGGATACGACAGAGTGAAAGGAAGGTTCTTGTGTGGCCTTCCTACAAATAAGTGGCAATATATTTTTACCTGGTTGTCATCAGTTCTTTCTGATAGCATTCTGGAAAGCGAGTTTGGGCACTTGGTTAAAGTTTGCCAATGGTGCAAGTCAACTTCTCATGGTGGGATGGAGGGATAACTCATATTTTAAAAATATGTTTATTGGGTGATGCAGAGTGCTTATTATCTGAGAATCCTTTGGCTGGCTCTTTGCCAGTTCTTTAGAGAAAGAATTTTCCAGAGTGTGTATTTTTTAATTGCTGCTATTGAGGTTACTGAATTGTTATAATTCCAGTAATAAATCTGCCAATTATGAAGTGATAGAGAAGTCCCAGAAAACCCAACCAACGCTTTCCTGATTTTGAGATCCACAGCCAGGCTAACACCTCACTTTCCTCTTTAAGAGCTTTCTGTGGAGAAAGTCCTTAGTGATACCTATGGCTTCAAGAGTTTTACCCATCTTACATTCCAATTATTAAATCAATAGCCAAATATTGGAAACACTCTATATGTTCATGGACATGTGAATGGATACAAAGTGGTATTTATGCAAAACTGGATATTATTTTGATGTAAAGAAGGCTAATTTATCTCCATAAGAAAATGGATGCACTTTGAAAACATAAGTAAATTAGATATATAAGTCTAAATGTCATATGGTTCTCACACATGAGAAATCCAATAAGAGCAAAATAAAAGATAGATAAAAGGAAACAATGAGATACAAGTCTTGAAAGTGGAAAAGGGACCAAGAGATTGACAGAAGGTGGAAGGGGGTAGGGAAAGGCATCTAAAAAGAATTAAGATGTGCCATGTACATTTACCAAATAGCCACAACAAAAGTAGTGATGGTGTATCTCCAATGTGTGCTGAAATAAATTTTTGAAAGTTTTATTTTTTTCTGCATTGTCCAATATGCTATTATTCTGGCTAGTATTTTCAACTCAAATATTTAATCATTTATAAATAGAAATTTCAACTGGATCTTTATTAAACATATTTAATTGTCATATCCAGTTTGTATTGATAACACAGTTATAAGAACTATCATGGGCTACTATTTTCAATGTTTATCGCTTACATTATAATCTTTTTGTTCATTTTCTGTCCTTTTTAATAGGTCATGTATTTCTATTCCTTAGAATGACTGATAATTTGAATTACCTCCCAGGCATTCTGAACTTTATTTTGTTGGATGATAAGTATATTTGTTTGCAAATAAATACATTTGCATTTGGGGGATTATTTAATTTATTTGAAACCAACAATCATTTGAGTTATTTTAATTTGTAATAGGAAAAGAGCCATATCTAATCATTAGCTCATTCATTCACACTAGTGGAACAAAATTTTCTGGAGTACTCTACTCAGTTAAGGCAGTTGAGAACAGGCATTATTTTCTGTCTTGTAAAAATTGTGAACATTGCCGGAGGTGGTGGCTCACGCCTGTAATCCCAGCACTCGGGAGGCAGAGACAGGAGGACTGCTGAGTTCGAGGCTTACCTGGGCTACATAGTGAGCTCAGAAGCCAGCCTGAACTACAAAGCGAGACCATTCTCAAAAAAAAAAAAATTGTGAACATGCGTGAGGATTTAAATCTGTGTTACTTGTTCCTAAGTATGGATGTCATCTTGTGATGAAGCATGTTGACCTGTAGAACCTATGTAATACTAAGTTTCCTAGTTTTGCCGCTCAGTTGAAACAAATATGACGTGTTTATAAGCATATGTGTACAGTGGGAAGCTCTAGCTTGTGCTTCTTGAAAGTCATAATTTTGGTTTGAGTTAAATTGTGGTTTGAGGGCCGGAGGGTTAGCTCAGTGGTTCCAGTGCCTGCCTCGCAGGTGCAAGGTCCTGAGTTCGATCCCTGGTAACCACATATAATGCTGGGCGTGAAGACATGGCCACCAACAATCAACACCGCATACCACAATGCCGGACGTGGTGGCTCACGCCTGTAATCACAGCACTTGGGAGGCAGAGACAGGAGGATTGCTGAGTTCGTGGTGGCTTTCCTGGGCACCATAATGAGCTCAGGGCCATCCTGAACTATAAAGCGAGACTGTCTCAAAAGCAAAAAAAAAAAAAAATGTGGTTTGAGTTTAGAAAAATCTGTAAAAAAACTGTGTATATGAATATGAATAGTACATTTCTATATTAAAATGATAACACACAATTTAATAAATTAAGTAGTTACAAATTTCAAAAAATATTTTGTAGAACATTTTAAGTCATCATTATATAAAGAGTCCATGTGGTAAAGATTCCACTAATTTACTTAAAAGATTTTTGTCCTTTATTAAGTTAATTTCTGATAGTCACCCTAATTTTATCTTAATTTTCCTCAAAATATTATTTTCTTTTTATTATCATAAATTATTCCTCTCCTTCTTTAGCACCTATATGTCTCCAATACAGATAGAAAACTACATTTTTCTTTAATTTAAGTAAAACTACTGTGTAGGTCTTCTTTACTTGTGATTAATCTAATGATATAAACTATTGTGATACAGGTTAGAGTTTATGCATCATTATTGTTGATTTTTTTTAGCTCAGTTTTATAAAAAATGAAATATTAAATTAGTGATTATTCAGTTTGTTAATGATTTTGAGCTTAGTATCCCAAATAATTCAAATGTGTGATGAGGGTTTGGAATTGAAGAATTATATAGGAAAAATATGATTGTGCTCTTCAAGTTATACAGCATTACCCATAACATAAAGTGAAGATCATAGGAAAAGTACATAAAATAAATTTATTATAGTCCTATAATGCATTAAAATAATTTAATTTCTGTTTAATTCTACTTATTCTACCCCTTTACCTTGTTGATGAAACTAGAGAATATTCCTATGGACTTCATGGAAGGGTCTAAAAAATTTTGCTACTTTGGGATCATTGCACAGGTGATATTACACTTACAGCATGAAGACCTTAAGTGAAATGAGCCACTTAAAAAACTTGAATGTCTGTGTGCATGTCAGGTTTATCCGTATAATTTTCCTATTCAAAGATCTTTACTTCCTCCTTCAGAAAAACTTATATCAAGCAGAGTACACACACACACACACACACCCTTGTTTGACAAAAATTAAGAAATTATACATGCAAATGCAAGTTTGTTGCAAATAGAGATCTCTGGAACTTTTCAAAAATCAGGATGCAGGATAGGGACTATATGGATCAAGACAAAACAGACAGCCTATAATCTGCAGCCAAGTGAGACAGCCATCCAAATGTTGAGCTGGAGGGAGTACAGTAAGGAGAAATCTTGCCTGTGGTAGATAACTAAATATCTGGCAGATGAAAGCAGAACAACACAATTGACATAATGGGTGAAGTATGTTGGCTCTGAAGACTGAGATTCTCTTTTTTTTCTTATTCCTTTCATTTTAAGATTTCTTAGGATGTTAGTTTCTGAAAATACTATTTGCATAGAGGAGACTAAAACCGAGAATTTACATCTAAAATACACACATTCTTATGTTCCCCAAAAGCTGACTGTTGTGTTGTGCTTACACGTTTTTGGTTCGGTTTTGTATTTCCTTTGTAGCTCAGGCAAATACTGTCACTTATGTTTGTTTTTTTTCTTTTTCAACTTTTGTACGTTTATGTGAACATTGCTTCTTTCCTGTGATTGTCTTGGTTTTAAAACTGTTATTGAGCCTCCTGAGAGTAAATTAGAATTTAATATGTTTACTTTTCCTACAACCTTATTCGTGTGTGGCAAGCACAGAAGTCATTTCTACAATGCAAGGGAGAGTTTCTCCCATGAGGTTTATGACAGCTGTATTAACCAGCAGAAAGAGTGCTGCTCTTGAAATTTTTCACAGGAGAAATAGATGCACATGGGTCTTTCACATACATATTTTCTCAAATACAACTTTTTCTGAGAACCTTGGATAAACGAGGAAAAAATCTGAGCAAAGAAATGAGGTGGACTATAAGTCATGGCCCCAGGAATTCAAAATAAAAAATAAACCACACCATACATCTATTTATAATGTGTGTATATAATGAAGTAATGATTCATATATATATATATATATATATATATATATATATATATATATATATATATAATAAAAGTCATATTTTTTTTGAGACAGGGTCTCGATTTGTAGTTCAGGCTGGCCCTGAGTTCACTATGTAGCCCAGACAAGCCTCAAACTCAGCAATCCTCCTGCCTCTGCCTCCCCAGTTCTGGGATTACAGGTGTGAGCCACCACGCCCGGCAAAGTCATAGTTTTTTTTACACGTGTATCTTTCACTGTTATCTTGTTTGTATACTTCCAGTTTTTCTGTATTATGCTACATGCAGTAGTTTTCTAAAGCCAATGATCAAAAAAAAAACACGACTGTATTTTGCTCTATTATTCAAATCATATAAAAAGCAAATGAAAACAAATTCATTTAAAACAATATTTTTTCTAATAAAGTTTCAACACTGACTAAAATTCACTTACTGTACATTGCAAACCTTATTTGTTAAAGGTAAACATGTTAGAGAATGCTATTATTTCTTTCTAAGGTGAAATCATCTTCTATTCTTTGTATCTGGCCCTGGTGGATTTTAGAATGACACAGGTACAGTGAGAGAAAAGGTGAGGAATTCTTTTTCCGGAGGCATCTGTGTATCAGTCGATGTGACCATGTTTTGAAATGTTTGACCCGCTTTTATATACTATGTAGAATTACTTTGGGTCATACCGTGATAAAAGAAATAGCCTGTAAACTACATATAATGCAATGCTTATAGTTTTCTAGAAGATTCAAATTAATGTCATATATTCTCTTATGCTTTAGTACCTTCAATCTAATATATAGATAGATAGATAGATGAGAGAGAGAGAGAGAGAGAGAGAGAGAGAGATACACGCTGTTTTTGAAGTTATTGTCCTCAGTATAAAGTTCTTTTTGCAAATTGATATTTGATTTTATTTTCTACTTTTAATTTTTCATTTTAAATAGTGTATATTTGCAGTAAATAGAGATGCATTCATTGTGGGAAACAACACCCATCAGAACACACATCAATTCTTTCTTTTTCCTCTTTTTTTGGTAGCATCAGGTACATTTTATTGTCTTGTACCTCCTTATATAGTTAATTATCACACACAAATGAACATCCAGACTAATGGACCAAATGACATATAAAATATGTGATTATAGTGACTCAGGGTATACTGTTAAATACACTGTCAATGATGGGTTACAATAACTTGTTTCTCTCTCTTCTCCTATTATTTGTTCTTTATTTTGTATTCTACTTATATATTAAATATCTTGTATGAGAGAAATCAGGTAATATTTAAGTTTGCATACCTGATTTACTTAAATTAATGTGGCCTCAAGCTGCACCCATTTTTCTACAAATGATACAAGATTAACCTTTTTTATGGCAGAGTATTACTCCATTGTGTATAAATACCTTATTTTATTTATCCACTCATCTGCTGGTGGAAAGACAAGCTGTTTCCATGATTTAACTCTGACCAGTTGTGCTGTTAGCACAAAGCCTTATGAAGCCTGCATGTGAAACACATACTATAGTGTGAAAGCAGTAGACATCTTCTAAGTGCATTCTTCCATTAGAATTATATTCAGGTTTAAATTTGTCATCTAGACTTTCATTGCTTTATGAAATGTCCTAGAATAGAAGTTGTTTCACATTACAATGATTTGTGTGGGATCACTGTGTAAGTGCCACTGGAGACCTAAATCATTGGCTGATAGACAAAATAACTTTTCTATCTTCACTGAGCTCATTTTCAAGAAAATATCCATTGTATCCTTATACACCAGCAACATTGCAGAAATGATTAAGAATTTTATAATAGCATATATTAGGTTTAATTAGAATTAATATAATTGCTTTTAACATTAATCTAAATATTATCAATTTCTCATTATTTTAGCTCAAGTAGTACACATAACTTTCTAATTCATCTTATAGTATCCAAAATACTTTTAATTTTAATATTTTATGATATAATAGATTTATTTTTATTAATTCATTGGTATAATTTAAATGTGCATAATGATCACATTCATTAAAAGAATTTGTACCTGTACATGATCTAGTTTGGTTCCTCTTTTTTGTCCTTTTTAATTGAATTATTTATTGGTACAATTTACATACATCTCACAATTACAGGTAAATTGGGGGATTTGTACCAGTATATGACACAAGTCAATTCTCATTTTTCCCATATCCCCACCTACCCACACCTCCCAATCCCTTATATAATGCTCTTTTATTTTCTTTCAGAATCATATTTATTCCTTCCCCTCATTACATCCCCACACCAAATTTCCCTTGGAAATTTCCCATTCTATAAAGACCATCATACTTTCTAGAGCACATTTGCATCTACAGGTACTCATATCAATGAGAAGATCCGGTATTTCCCTCTCTATGATGTTTTTGATTTCACTCATTAGTGTGTCCTCCAGGTTATCCATTTGCATGTAAGTGAATTAATCTTGTCATTCTTTATGGCAGAGTGGCACTCCGTTTTATTCAAGAAACAAACAAACAAACATCTTCTTTATCCACTCTCCAGTTGATGGACATTTGGGTTGTATCCAAGACTGAGCTATCACAAACTGAGCTGCTATGAACAAGGGTGTACATCTGTCTTTCCAATGTGATTTTTAAAATTCTTTTGGGTATATTCCTAGCAGGGGGATAGCAGGGTCAAATGGGACCCGTAGTCCTAGGTTTCTGAGAAATCTCCACACAGATCTGCAAAATGGTTGCACAAGTCTACAATCCCACCAACAGTGGAGAAGGGTTCCTTTCTCCCCACAGCCTCGCCAGCATTTATTGTTGGTTGATTTTGTTATAGTGGCCATTCTTTGTGGAGTGAGATGAAATCTCAGTGTTGTTTTCATTTGCATATCACGAAGGACCAGTGATGTTGAACATTTCTTCATATGCTTATTAGCTGCTTTGACTTCTGCCTCTGAGAAGTGTCTGTTCATTTCAGATGCCCATTTTTGAACTGGGTCTCTAAACTTGGGGAGGCTGATCCCTTTAAGTTTTTTATATATTGTAGATAATAGCCCTTTGTCTGATAAAGAGCAAGTAAAGATATTTTCCCATGTTGTTGGTTGTCTTTTAGCAGTGCCAGTGACTTCTTCTGCTGTGCAAAAGCTTTTCAGTAGGATGAGATCCCATTTGTTGATTCTTTCTGCTAGTTCTTGTGCTATAGAGGTTTTATTCATAAAGTCTCTGCCTAAGCCTTTATCTTTAAGAGTTCCCTAATCTGTTTTCCACCAGGCTTATTATTTCTGTTTTAATGTTTAAGTCTCATATCCACTGTGAGATTAGTTTTCTGCATGGTGAAATAGATAGGTCTAGCTTTAGCTTTTGGCATGTTGAAACCCAGTTTTCCCAGCACTATTTGTTAAAGAGGCTGTCTTTCCTATATTGAGGATGTTTGGTTCCTTTGTCAAAGATAAGGTAGCTTGGTGTATCCGGGGTTGTTTTTGCACCTTCTGATCTATTCCACTGTTCCTCAGGCATGTTACTTTGCCAGTACCATGCAGTTTTTTTTTTAATCACAGTGGCTTCATAGTAGAGTTTTAAATTGGGGATTGTAATACCCCCTGCCATGTCATGGTTGCTTAGAATTGCTTTGGCTATTCTAGGTCTCTTGTGGTTCCAGATGAATTTTTGTATTATTTTTTCTTGCTCTGTGAGGTATAACATTGGAAATTAAATTGGAATTGCTTTTAATCTGTATAGTAGTCATGGGAGTATAGCCATTTTGACGATGTTGGTTCTCCCTACCCAGGAACAAGGGATGTCTTTCCACTTTCTGATCTCCTTTTCTATCTCGTTTTTCAGAGTGCTATAGTTTTCAGAGTAGAGGTATTTCACTTCCTTTGTTAGGTTGACTTCCAGATATTTCACTTTTCTGGGTGCTACTGTGAAAGAGATTGACTCCCCAATGTCTCAGTGAGTCTGTTGTTTGGGTAGTCAAAGGCTGTTGATTTTGGGGCATTAACCCCGTAAACAGCAACACTACCAAATCTTGTAATTAAGTCTAGCAGTGTTTTGGTTGTTTTTAGGATCCTCTAGATAGAGTATCATATCATCAGCAAATAATAACAATTTAACTTCTTCCTTTGTTATCTTTATTCTTTTTATATCTTTGTCCTGCCTGATTGCTATGGCTAATGTTTCCAGCACTATATTGAACAAGAGTGGTGACCACAGGCATCCTTATCTCATTCCTGATCTGTAAAAGGTTTCAATTTTTGCCCATTGGGTATGGGCCTGGCAGTTGGTTTCTCATAAATAGCTTGTATTAAATTGAGATAAAGTCCATTGATTCCAGTTCTCTGTAGGGTTTTGTTCATAAATGGGTGTTGGATTTTCTCAAATGCTTTTTCTGTGTCTATTGAGGTAATAATATGATTTTTGTACTTGAGTGTGTTAATATAGTGTTTTACATTGATTGATTTACATATACTGAACCAGCCTTGCATCCCTGGGATAAATCCGACTTGATCAGGGTGTATGACATTCTTGATAACCCTCTGCATTTTGTTTGCCAGTATCTTATTGAGAATTTTTGTGTCAATGTTCGTTAGAGAGATTGGTCTGTAATTTTCTTTTTTGGTGGGATCTTTTCCTGCCTTTGGAATCAAGGTGATGGTTGCTTCAAGGAATGATTTGGGGAGTACTGCTTCCCTTTTGATTTCATTAAAACCATTGAGAAGTACTGGTATTAACTCTTCTTTAAAAGTTTTGTAGAATTCAGCAGTGAAGCCATCAGGACCAGGGCTTTTCTTTGTTGGTAGGGTTTTTTTTTTTATTACATTTTCAATTTCCCAGATTGATATTGGGTTGTTTAACATTTTTATATCATCTTCATCAGCTTTGGAAGTTCATATGTGTCTAGGATTCTATCCAGTTTTTCCAGATTTTTCATCTTCTTGGAGTACGGATTTTCAAAGTACATGGTTATTATCCTTTGTACTTCTTCTAGATCTGGACTGACTTCCCCATTTTCCTTCCTTATAGCATGGATTTAAGCCTTTTCCTTCTTTTGTTTGATAAGGTTGGCTAAGTATCTGTCCATCTTATTTATCCTTTCAAAGAACCAACTCTTTCATTCATTAATTCTTTGTATTGTTCTCTTTGTCTCCACTGCATTAATTTCTGCTCTGATCCTTATTATTTCCTCTCTAGTATGTGCTATGGGTTTGTTTTGCTCCTCTTTTTCTAATTGTCTGAGTATCATCATTAGATTATTTCAGTTTGCTCTATTTTCCGAGTGTAGGCATTCACTGCTATGAGTTTCCCTCATACAACTGCTTTCATTGTGTCCGATAAATTCCTGTATGTTATGCTGGGGTTGTTGTTTAGCTGTAGAAAGTGTTTAGTTTCTTTTGTGGCCCATTGGTTGGTGAACAGTGTATTGTTCAATTTCCATGTGTTTGTGAGGATCTTGGAATTTCTTCTGCTATTTAGCTCCAGTTTCAAGGCACTATGGTCTGATAGTATGCAGGGGATAACTTCAACAACTTTGCATTTACTTAAGCCTGTTCTATGGACTAGAATGTGATCTATTTTGGAGAATGATCCATGAGCATCTGAAAAGAAGGTATATTCTTGCTTTGTAGGGTGAAAAATTCTGTAGGCATCTAATAAGTCCATTTACTCAAAAGTTTGATTTAGCTCAAGTATTTCCTTTATGATTCTTTGTCCATTTGATCTGTCAGTTTGTGACAGTGGAGTATTAAAGTCCCCTACTAGTATTGTATTCATGGTTAACTGGCTTTTCAGGTCTAATAATGGTTGTTTTATATAGTTGGGTGCATTAGAGTTTGGTGCATAAATATTTATGCTTGTTATTTCTTTCTCTTGCTTGTTCCCTGTATGAGAATATAGTGACCCTCTTTATCTCTTTTAATCAGTGTGGGTTTGAAATGTATTTTATCTGTAAACCAGATAGCTACTCCTGCTTTTTTGCAATTTCCTGTGGCATGAAGGCTTTGTTTTCCAACCTTTTATTTTTAGTGTATGGGTTTTCTTCGGAATAAGGTGTGTTTCCTGTATGCAGCAGGTTGTAGGGTCCTGCTTCTGTTTTTTTTTTTTTTTTTTTTTTTTTTTTTTTTTTTTTTTTTTTTTTTTTTTTTTTTTTTTTTTTTTTTTTTTTTTTTTTGAGACAGGTCTCGCTTTGTAGTTCAGGCTGGCCCTGAGCTCAGTATGTAGCCCAGGTAAGCCTCTGTGAACTCAGCAATCCTCCTGTCTCTGCCTCCTGAGTGCTGGGATTACAGGTCTGAGCCACCATGCCCGGCACTGTGGCATGTGGTATTGATTGCTGGTGAGCGTGAGTCACCATGTCCAGCATTCTATGTGGTTACTGAGATTGAACTCAGGACCTTGGGCTTGCAAGGCAGGCGCCGGAACCACTGAGCTAAATCTCTGGCCCAGGGTCTTGCTTCTTGATCCAGTCTGCTACCCTGTGTCTTTTAATTGGCCCATTGAGTCCATTCAGATTAATTTTTATGACTGATATGGACATATTCAGAGCTGCCATATTTCCCTGTTCTTCGTTCTTTTATTCCTTGCTTTTCTCCTTTTCTTTTTAGTTTCTTTTTTGCCCCCATGAATTCACTCACCTGGGTCTCATGGGTATGGAATTTTCTGTTTTTTTTTTTCCAAGATGTTGTTTAGAATGTTTGGAGTGATGGTTTTGTATTTGTGAAGTTTTTTAGTTTTTTTTTTTTAATCATGGAAGTATCTTATTTACCCGTCTATTCTGAAGGATAGTTTTGCAGGATACAACAGTCTAGGTTGGAGGCTGTTTTGCAGCAATGCTTGAAATACTTCCCTCCCTGCTCTCCTTGCATTTTGTGTTTGTGTTGAAATGTCTGCTGTGATCATCATGGGCTTTCCTTTGTAGATGATTTTCTTCCTTTCTCTCACTGCTTTCAGTAATTCATTCTTTTGTTGTACATCTGGAGCCTTAATAATTATATGTGTAGGTGTACATGTTTTTATGTCCTGGTGTTTTGTAGTCCTATAGGCCTCATTTATCTGTTTGTCCATTTCTTTTCCTCTGAAGTTTTCTCTGACAATAGCTTTTTTATGTCTTTTTCACTGTCTCCTGCTTCCTCAGTGACTCCAATCAGTCTTATATTATTTTTCTTTGAGTCATTTAGGAGCTGTTGAATTGATTTCTCATGGTCCCTTGCTCTTTTCCATAGATTATATCTTTCCTGCTTGTTGGCTATGCTGTCCTGTAGGTCTGAGATTCGGTTTTCTGCTTCATTCATCCTACTGCACAAGCTTTCATTCTCCATCATTCCCTAGAGCTCTGCTTGAAGCTGTTTAAAAGGTTTCATTGATTCAGCTATCTTGGATTCTATCATCTTGCTGATCTCTTTAATGATGTCTTTCTCTGTGGACAGTGTCCCTGTTTTGATATCAGAGATGAGTTCTGATTGCTATTTTACTAGATCCGCTTTAGTTACCATCTCCAAGAGTCCTGGTGTTTGAGTTTCAGTTTGCCCTTTTTCCCTTTTCTTTGAATTTCCCTGTGGTGGTGATCTTTGTGTTTGTTTTTTTTTTTGTATATTTTCTCATTTCTACTCTTTCATTGTTACTAATGCTCTTCTTTGCCTGATGACAGGGCAATATTTGTTGCAGGCCTCTTTTTTTCTATTATCTGGGGCTCTTTGCATGTGGCACCTTCCTGGGGTGTCCTCCTTGAATCTCTAATAACCCTTGAGAGTTCTCAGTTCTGACACATCATGGGAGGTATTTGAGCAGAACAATCACATCATGGTTGTTACCATAATACAATCAATGCCAATATCAGTATTAAAACAGTAAATAAAATGAAAAATTTTGTTAAATTCTATTCTGAAGACTTTAAGCTTATGAGTTACCTCTATGACCATATGCCAAAATTTAGAATTACTCAGCAATGTGTATACATCATGTAGAACATAAATGTACCCCCGAACCCTTTGGGGATAAGTGGTCACTGGGGAATCAGGGAGGTAGGGCGGGCAGAAGGAGAGTGAAATAGGTTTAGCAGATTTATGAAGATCACCCATACTCTAGAACCTCATATATGCCAGCGGGTAATAGAGGATAAAAGGATGTATGTAAAATAGTACTAACTGTATGCTGTAAGACCATTGGAGACTTTGTACACCTTCTTATCAGAGTACAGGAGGAGAAATAGGGTAGCCTAAGAGTGTTTAATTCTGGGTATTCCTTCTGAGAGGAAGATAGGAGAAGGTGTGGGGACAAGAGGTGAATAGAGGGATCTAGGAGTAGATGGTAAAATAAATGCTAGATCCCTTTTTAAAAATTTTTATTTATTTATTTTTTAATCTTGCCTTGTCTCTCAGTGCGGCTGCAGTGTGGAGGGATGCAGGAAATGGCTACGCCTCCTTTCAGACCAGAGTCCTCACAACACAGCTCTGGGGTGGGGTTGGGGCTGGCAGGCAGGCCTCAATCCTCCATGGTGGTCATGGTGCCTGGGGTCTGTACCTGACTCCTCACTGCATGGGCTCCGAGCTGGAGCAGCCAGGTGGGTAGGCCTCAGTCCTCTGCCGCCTCCAGGAAGGGACTGGCGACTGGAGCAGCCGAATCGTTTGCACTGCTCGGGGTGGAGTTTGCCGTTGGGCCTTGGTTCCTCTTTTTTTCCTAATTGCCTTCCTTCTCTCTGCCTCCCCTTACAAAACCTGTTTCCATATTTTTCTTTTTTTATTTGCTTTTGTCCTTTTTTTTTTTTTTACCTTTCTTTATTTCCTTCCCCTTCTCATTTCCTTTTGACTACTTTATTTGCTTTATGCTATTTATCATACATCTTCATACCATTTCAGTTTCTCATAACAGACAATGTGATATTTATACAAATATGCTTTATTTCACTTAAGAGCACAGTCTCAAGTTGCATCCATTATATCTCTTCATAGTCTTAAATATTTCCAGGATGGAGAAGGGTTCCTTTGTCCCCACAGCCACACCAGCATTTATCGTTGGTTGATTTTGTGATCGCGGCCATTCTTTGTGGAGTGAGATGGAAGCTCATTATTGTTTTCATTTGCATCTCTCGAATGACCAGAGATGTTGAGCATTTCTTCATATGTTTCTTGGCTGCTGTTACTTCTGCCTCTGAGAAGTGTCTGTTCATTTCAGTTGCCCATTTTTGAATTGGGTCTTTAAATTTGGGGAGGCTGATCTGTTTGAGTTCTTTATATATTGTCGATAATAGCCCTTTGTCTGATACACAGCTAGTAAAGATTTTTTCCCATGTTGTTGGTTGTCTTCTAGCAGTGCTAGTGACTTCTTTGGCTGCGCAGAAGCTTTTCAGTAGAATGAGATCCCATTTGTTGATTCTTTCTGCTAGTTCTTGTGCTAGAGAGGTTTTATTCATAAAGTCTCTGCCTAAGCCAATGTCTCCAAGAGTTTTACCAAGCCTGTTTACCAGCAGGCTTATTGTTTCTGTTTTGATGTTTAAGTCTCATACCCACTGTGAGTTTAGTTTTGTGCATGGTGAAAGAGATAGGTCTAGCTTTAGCTTTTGGTGGGATTGCAGACTTGTGCAACCATTGTGGAGATCTGTGTGGAGATTTCTCAGAAAACTAGGACTAGGGGTCCCATTTGACCCTGCTATACCCCTGCTAGGAATATACCCAAAAGAATTTAAAAACTCACATTGGAAAGACAGATGTACACCATTGTTCAAAGCAGCTCAGTTCGTGATAGCTCAGTCTTGGAAACAACCCAAATGTCCATCAACTGGAGAGTGGATAAAGAAGATGTGGTTTTTTTAGAAAATGGAGTATTACTCTGCCATAAAGAATGACAAGATCGATCCATTGAGGTGCAAATGAAGACACCTGGAGGATATACTAATAAGTGAAATCTATAGATCACAGATAGACAATATCCAGATCTTCTCTTTGGCATGAACACCTGTAGGTGCAAATGAGTTCTAGAAAGTAGGACAGCTTTTATAGAGTGGTATATTTCTATAGGAAACTTGGTGTGGGAATGTGATGAGGGGAAAGAATAAATATGATACAGAAAGAAAATAAAAGAGCATGTATAAAGGGGGAGGAGGGGGGAGTGGGTAGGGATATGGGTAAAAATGAGAATTAACTTGTGGCATATACTGGTACAAATTTCCCAATGTTATATGTGATTTTGAGATGTATATAAATTGTACCAATAAAGAATTCAATTAAAAA
>PVIC010016614.1:0-33692 GCA_004025085.1 Thryonomys swinderianus | reverse complement strand
TTTGCTAGGCAGGCAGCAAAACCACTGAGCTAAATATCCAGACCAGGAATTAAGATTTATTATGCACATGTACCAACTCTTCAAGATAAGTGTAATCATTGTATACTCCAAATGTATATTTATGAATGTAATTCTATTTTCTAAAGCTAAACGGAGTTTTTATATTTTTGGTGGACTGAAAACCTGTTAGTAACTCAGTGGATACCATTTGTTGAGCTAATATTGCATATTTAAAACAAATATTTTCTTAATACCTTATTCTACACTGTTCAAGCACTGTATGAAGATTACTTTGAAATATTGGAAATGTTGTTTTATTGATTTGAGCTTTCTCATTCACTGTGGGTATGAGGGGATTTGTTTTTGTTGTTACTGCAAAGCAAGTGTAGAAGAATCATTAATTGTACAGAAAATGCAAGGGATGTGATAAACAAGTCATGAAGAAACTTCTGTTCGAGGCAACCTTACTGGAATTTTTACTATCTCCAAAAAATCTAAAAAGAATTATACAAATTTTAGTCTTTTCAATGAGATATCTTATTATTCCAAATTTTTAACACTAAAATTATTTTCTGGAAAGCAACTTTCCCCACATAATATTCCACTTTGCACCAATCGAATTAGAACACAGGTGTCGCTCCTGATGCACACCCTCTTCTTTTAAAAAGTGATATCCATATGTGCATTAATGATACAATGATTTTGAATTTAAGTATACACTTCCAGGTGCTGATCTTAGAAATAAAAAATTACTATAAGTTGAGCTATTAAAGGAAACAATGACTTAACAATGGTATCACATCTTATTTGGATAAGATTGCTGCTCTCTTTTAATGTGGTGGAATAAAAGAGTAAGTCTTTACTGTAAGCCTACTTTGTATAGGGAAAAAAAGCAAAGGAATTCGACTTCAATATGATATACATTAAATAAAAATAAAACACAAAATTAAAATATCACAGAAGGTTATGATTTGTAGTCAAATACATACAAAAGATGCAAAGTGAAAGAGAAGTCCAGTGAAGTTAATTTTAAGTAGTAATTGTTATCCATTTATTTGTTTGAAAATCTGTCTTACTTACCTACATTAAGTCATTTATTCCCATTCCCTGCAGGCAATGTCTGAGGAAGAAGTATAATGGCCAAAATGTGGATTGATGAGCTTGAAATTCAAATTAAAGCAGTTAAGTGGGCACAATTTCCAGGGCTCCATTTTGCTACTGAAAGCACTTAAATGACTTCCATTACTTTCCCCCAAGACTTTTCTTGTTTTTCTTCATTCCCTATGCCTTCGTCTGCTCTACAGTTTCTTGCTGTGCTGCTTCCTTGAAGCTATCAGTTGTATTTACTCATCGAGTGAGCTGGTATTAAGTGTGGCATAGCACATACATATAGCATTATATTTCACACTAACTTGAAAGTATTGTGCCAAAATAGTAGACAGCAAAGAAATTGGCTTATTGCCATCCATATTAATATATCTGCTATGCTTTTAGTTTGGATGGTGGGAGGTGTGGTTATGAATATATACATACATATATATGTACAAAGCTATGCACATTCTAAAAGGTTGAAAGATACAATGGAAAATAATGGGTACATAATAGAAGTTTGACCACAATGAGATGGTATAGAAGTATGCATGCGTTTTCTAAGTAAGTTTAAATAAGGTTAATTAAATGGTAACCTTAAAGAAACAATTTTAAGTCCCACTTTTTTTACCCTTGCCTAGTGATATGATTCTCCTATTATCTAAGCAATTAACAGTCTTTTCTACCTAAAAATTATTTGAAAAATCCACAAAGGTCTCATACCTTATTCAAGAATGTCATTATTTACAACCGTATATAAATTGTACCAATAAAGAATTCAATTAAAAAAGTAGAGTATCATTATTGTTTTTGCTTCTGACCATCTAGGAAGTAGATGGTCTTGTGAAAGAGACAGTTACATGAGATAAGTTTCACATAGCTTCCTTTTACAATACTTTAGTCAGAAGCAAATGAAACGATGATGCTCTTAGATAATTACAGTACACTGGACAATGGTTTGCAGTTCACCAAGCCCGTTTGTAGCCATCACTTACCTTAATCTTTCCAGCACACACACAGGAAATGGTAAAGGCATATAATTATATCGCTACTGTGTCTTTTGTTTCTGAGTCAGAAGACAGAAAGATTAAAAACATACTCAAGTGCAGTTAATATCTTTTGGAATCTAAACACTCCTTCACCTGTCATAGTTTATTTTTGAAACAGTTTCTACACCATATATTATGTACTAATTTTTGGCTCTAACTTCAATTTATTTTTGATAGATTTAACATTCTATGACATGATAATCACCTAATATTAAAATTTACTCCTTTTATATTCATATTCTTATATTTCTTTTTGATTTATATTTGTTCACTTACTTTAACTAAAATAGTTATAAACATATCATATATAAAATATCATTCAAAATATATACAACACTGCCATAAGTGAGTTAAAAAACATATGCATTGCTTCTCATAGTTACTTTTGTTGTGAGAAAGTAAAACCGATTCAATAATTTTGAAGAAAGTATCTCTAGAATATTCAACTGAAATTTTATGTGTCTCACCAGCATCTCCTCTAAACACTTTTCTCTTGTTAAAATAAGCAGCAATTTAGTAAAAGCAAGAAAGTCCACATCATAACATTATGTCATGTAAGAGAAATCTTTACCCTCTTCTACATTGTATCAGAGAGCATCAGTATGTGTGATTCACCTAGCTCTACATGTGAAACCAATGTTTTTGAAAATATTTGATTTTCCTGAGAAAATCAGAACTGCATTCCCAATACTATGAATATGTCCCAATATAATATGTACATTTAAAACTTGCCCATTCTGGAAAGGATATTTAAATATACTCTGCACTCGATGTACTTATTTTTAAAAGAAGGCACATTGCTTCAAAAGGAAAGATATATTCAGTTAAAAGGCATTGACTATGGTAATTAATAATGCATAATTTCATTTTTATGGTGATGTCCTCACTGGCAGTGGATAGAACAAGAAACCAATGCAGTGATTCTAGACATTTGACATACGTGAGTAATTTCACAAATGTGGATTCTGCTTTACACATATGCCCTGAAAGTAGCAAAAATATTATTTCCTGTTACGCTTCATAATGCTCAAGGGTGAAAATGTGTCCAAAAAAAAAAAAAAAAGTCCTGTGGATTTTTATGCGCACTGCAAGGCAGGTCTTGACAGCATTTTCCATTTTGTATTCCTGTAAAAGTGTGTTTAGACTTTCTTGATATTTTGTAATTTTATTGTATATATTTCCTATGAGCTACCTCAAATCCTTTTTGGAACCAAACATGCTATTAATTAATTGCTTAATTCTATGCAGCTGCGCTGTGCCAGGCCCTCTGCCAAACACTGAAAATACAGAGATAAACATGACACAATCTCTTTTTTGAAGGGATTGAAAAACCAGCCAACCAACTCCCATTTTTGTGGCAGTGTGGAAAATAGCAAGCTCTTCCACATTTGGAAATCCGATATACACACAGGGAATTTAAGAAGTGCATTAGAAGCATGTTTACCCTTCCTAAGCACTAAACTGAAATAATCATTTTTTTTTCAATAATAAATCCACTGGGAAGTTCAATCTAAAGTGTGAAAACTCAGAACTGAAGAGATGTGTTTTCTGGGAGAATAACTAGAGTTTGGGAGAAGATTCCTTTAGTTCTGTGCCATGACACTGGATTTTGATTCTGATGCCTATGAAGCAAACACTCATGATCAAACCCTGGGAATCTAGTGTACTGATTGTGAACTAGTTCTACATAACCTAAAAAAGACAGTGCTTGGTCTTCAATGGAATAGAACAACAGAAATTTATAGTCATTGAAGTGAGTGAAACTTGACACTGTCACTGAGAAAAGGTTCGAACATATTTATACCAGTGAGTCTTCCAGTATTTAAAGATTATAAATAGACATAAATAAAGTTTAAAGAGAAGAAACTTGAGTACGTATTGGTGATACATATGTGCATATAATGAATTATTTCACTAAACTAAACAGAAGCTACTACGATGTGTTTTCTTACTTGTTCTAAATTTGAAAATTGTTTTTAAAATATGGCTATTCTTCCTTTGTTTTACAACTTTGTTCTTCATACTGTTGCTGAAAGATAGACTTCTTTCTTGAGCTGTTAGGGATGATGAAACCAGGACTCCTAATACAACAGCAGTTTATTCACCACCTACCCTCACTTCCGGGGGAAGGAGCAGAATGCGCATGCGGACACACAGAGGGTGAATTTGCAAACAGAATGAACAGCAGGCGCCCTGGAGGCAGACCTCTCACAGTAATGAGAGGATGTAATGATTTCTAGTACTATGAATGATTTCACGATCTGGTAGAAAAGTGAAACATACTGGCTTGAGAATGAGATGGTCTGCATCTCTGCCAGCTGAGAGGCCCACGAGGAAGTGAGCCTACACCCCTTAGCTGGAAGGCTTACTGAGGATGGCGGGAGAATGCACTGTAATCAAGAATGTCCAGGCAAAACTTCCGGTCTACAGACTGATGTCCATAATACTAGAGCTATTTTTAAAATATTTTTACTATTACAGGAAATTATTTGTAAATGACCCGTCATAATTAAGGCAATTTGTGAAACATAGTGACTCCTTCTCCAAAATCTCTGAGTGACATGTGCTGTGGAATTAGAAAAGAGTACAGAAATAATAGAAAACTGGTTTATCTGTCTACATGTAGTCCCAAAATACCAATAGCCAGTAACAAATTAATTATGGATATTCACTGCAGATGCTTTGAATTGTCCACATCAAAAATAAATATAGGAAACAATAGCAGTCATTAAAATCCCTAGGGTTAATTTTAGAATAAAAATAAAACTTGAAAATCCATTGCTACTAGGAAAAAGATAATGTGAGAATTTGCCAATCTTTCAATATGAAACATACTAATAATCTCTGATTTAAAATTCTAAGGTAAATTAGAAAGTAAAGTTTGCATATGCTTACTGAATATTCCCTTGCAGAAGGTTTAATAGGTATTTATTTAGCCTAAACAAAATATTTGGTATGATAAATTCAACCCATAGGTTTAGGCATACAAATGTAATTATGATCAACATTCATTTATTCTTGTAGTCATACAATTTGTAAGTTAACTGGAATTTCTTTAATATTTTATGTTTTCTAAGTTGAATATTATTTAAATAAATCTGTAAAACATTTTGTATTAAATGTATTAATTCTTTTGATTTAAGTAATATACTTTGTGAAATTTTGGTGTTAGTAATGTTTTACTTTTTACTTTCCTTTTTTTTTTTTAACTGCTGAGCATCAAATTGATCATCTTCCTAAAGAAGCAATTTGACATTCAGCTACCTCTCCACCCCTAGGTAGGTTTTCAAATTAGGCTTTGTTGCTAAAACTTAAACTGTCACAGTGACAGGTTTTAGCTCAAGCCATTTTATGTAAACTCATGTTTACTGAGTACAGAGTCTCTGTTTTTGTTGACTAAGTAATCAAGAATATATTATAGTGCATATAATCACACAGATTAAAAACAGGTATAAATCATCTCTATATTTTGTGGTATTTATTGCAGTGATATTCATATTGGCTATTTCTTGCTACATAAGTTATCAAGGGAAACTATTCATTTCAAAAGACTTTAAAATGTGTCACAGAAAAACAATGCCCTTAAAATGCATATTTCCCACTAAAAATTCAGGGATTTTTACAGATTGAATTTTATTAGGTATTTGACAGATGTACACATAAAATCATCTTATGTTGATGAAGGAATAAAAATAAAGGCCCTTTAAATCAGAATATTGACTTGTTTCTCCAAAACCGTGATTAACAAATTGTCAAATGAAAATCTAATCATTCTTGGCCTGTTAGCCAAGAGAAGGGGAAAAGAAAAATCTCTGAATGAAAGTTTTATCTTTTAAACTCAAACTCATTTATAAGCTTCTGTTTGCATTAACGAATAACACTTGATCTTGACCTTATATGATGTTCACAAGCCACGTTAACATGTCCATTAAGAAGGGGCAGTGAGACTGCAATGCAACAAAGCCTTGGCCAGAGGAATGAAGGCCGACACTAGCTACAGTAAGTTACAAGTGGAAGAAGAATAAAAAGGATATACTCTCTAACACGGACCGGGAGATAATTTGAGTTATTTTGCATTGACATTGGCAAAACAGAAAATTAATTTTCAGATTCTATAAGCAGGCTTTTATGTAAGAATTGTATATTATATAACTTTTTAAAAAATAATTTGATTTTAGTTTAGTGCATGGTGTAAAGATAGATCTAGCTTTATTCATTGTCAGGCTGAAACCCATTTTTTTTTCCAGCATCATTTATTAAAGAAGTTGTTTTTCCATCATTAATGGTGTTTGGCTCCTTTTTCAAAGATGAGGTGGCTTAGTGTATCTGGAGTTGTTTTGCATCTTTTACTCTGTTCCAGTCACCATTAGGACTGTTTCTTTTGTGAGTACCATGCTGTTTTTTATCACAGTGCTTGGAAGTATAATTTGAGAAATAATTCCTTCCACAGAAAATCCTCTAAAATGAAATTTTTAGGAATCAGTGTAACAAATGAATGAAAGACCTCTACTCTGAACATTACACCACTCTGAAAAAGAGATTTAAAGATGTTCTTAGAATGTGGAAAGACAAATCTTGTTTCTAGGTAGGAAGAATCACTATTGTCAAAATGGCCATATTTCCAAAACTACCATATTGATTCAGTGCAATCCTGATTGAAATCCCAACAATGTATTTCAGAGAACTAGGGAAACAAATCCAAATATTCATCTGGAATCTAGAGACAGAATACCAAAAGCAATTCTAGACAATAAAGATATGGCAGGAGGTCTAACAAAACAATCCTTTGTTGCAATGTTTGTTCCATATCATGTCTTCATAGGTCCTTCAGTATTTTACAATTTTCTGTATAACTGATCTTTTACTAAATGTGCACACAAATCTACTTTTTCTACATTTTTATCATTCTCTACAGTCTAGACTCTCTTTAAAATATGACTTAATGACAATTATCTAATGATATATTTATTAAAAGTTAAAAGTATTTATTTCACAAAATACAATAATTTTCAAAATTGTTTCCATTGATTCATCTAATAGATATGAATGCTATGTATTCACATTGCATCTACTTTCAGACAAAAGATGTTGGAACTATACAGCCAATTATAGCATGCAAAAATCTTGCACAGATATGTTACACAAAAGGCATGGTCAAGAATATGCCAATTTAAAATTTAACATTTTACCCTGTTTTTACAAATGTTTAGAACATGCTGCATACTACACTACTTATGCGACCCACATTAATGTGATACAAAAGGGAGAGATGTTCTTACTATTAGATTAATGTTACAATTTATTTGCTTAATGAATTTCAAAAATGAAATTGTGTTATTAACATTTACTCAAAGAAAAAACAATACAGACCTATATTTCCCTGACAAAATAGAGATACACAATAAGTTTGTTCACATTTTAGTTAATCAGAGTTTCCAATTTATGCAGGCAGAAAAGACATTGTGTAAAAAGAAACTAGGTAACTCCCAGAGTTTCTGGAAAGACCAAAGAACTCAATTTGCTATATGGACAGGAACAAAAGTGGCCATACAAACAAAATTAGTTGAAATCATCTGAGAGCACTGGACTGCCGAGGAGAGGGCTGCTAATGGCCTGATCAGTGGCAAAACAAGTTATAATAACTTCCTCTTCAGCCTTAGAGTCTGCCAGGTTGTCTTAGTCACTTCCTCTCACTGGGACCCAATACTCCAAAGACCCATAGAGCAGGAAAGGCTTATATTGATTCATATTTTTTAGAAGTATCAGTCTATAGTGTGTGGATTCGAGTGCAGAAAACAGGATCTCAGAGGGCTGTATGCAGGAAACCTGTTCATAGCATGGTGACCACGAAGAAGAGAGTGAAGACACAAACCTGGGAGGGACCGACATGCTTTCAAGTCATGTCCTGGTGAGCGATGTACACCAAAGCCACCACTTTCTTAACAGCGATTGGCTGGAACAAAATAAATAATCCAATTGCCTTCCTCAGTCCCTGCCACTGAGGACATGAGGCCTTGGGGGATCATTCAGTCTCTATATACTTCTCTGGACATGCCTTTGTTCCTGCTATGGCTCCCACTGCTAGGGTGTACTTGTGTTCCTCTTCTCTGCAGTTAATCCCTTGATTTCAAAATCCAAACAACAGAGACCAGTTGGCCAGGACTACTCACATGATCTGTTTGACGTGGCATCAGATAACTTGAGTTTCTAATTTTTATTGTGGACGTGTATAATAGTGCCTGCATCTCTCCAAGCAAAACTTGTAAGTTAGGAAACTGACCAGAACTAGAATAGGTAGATGAGGTTCTCCATACAAAAAAATATACACCCAAGAACCATAGGTTCCAAGGAAATAAAAATTAACATGTTTAATATTAAATTAGAAAAAAGATTAATATGTTTTATAGTTTCAAAAATAATATTGAATCACCTGTTTTTGAGAACTCCAAATGCCCATAGGATTCCCAGTTTTTCAAGGTCCTGAGGTCAAATGTAATTACTACTGTAAAGTTCTTTTACAGACATCTAAGAATCATCAGCCAATTACCTGCTGACTTCCTGCACACTATTATTTAATGTCCATCACAAAAAGCTTCCCATTCATGAAGTGGTGTCTCCCTACCCAACCTACAACTGTGCTTCTGAGTCTATCCTTAAAAACTTACTCTTCTGGATTGAACTCTATATTGTATTCCAGAGTAGAAGGAAAAAAGCCAAAAGTGTCATTGTCTGAGTATTATACTTTTGCATTCTGGCATCTTGCAAACTACGGTGTTGTATAATTTTGGAGTATACAAGTGTGTACAATATATATTTTTTACATTTTTCCTTAGAAATTGGTGAAACAGAATACAGATACATTTTGAATGGAACATTGAATATTTATTAATCACATTTTTTTTTTTTTGAGACAAGGTCTTGCTTTGTAGTTCAGGCTGGCACTGAGCTCACTATGTAGCCCAAGCAAGCTTCAAACCCAGCAATCCTCCTGCCTCTGCCTACCGATTGCTGGACTTACAGGGATGAGCCATCATGCCCGGCACTGTGGCATGTAGTATTGATTGCTGGTGGGCGTGAGTCACCACGCCCAACATTGTATGTGGTTACCAGGATCGAACTCTGGACCTTGCACTTGTGAGGCAGGAGCCAGAACCACTGAGCTAAATCTCTGGCCCTATCACATTTTTTTTTTTGAAACAGGGTTTCATTTGTAGTTCATTATGTAACCCAGGCCTCCCTTGGACTCATAGAAATCCTTCTCCCTCTTCCCGCTGAGTGCTGGTGTTTGAGGCATGAGCCCCCAAGCCCAGCATTGTGATGTGTGGTACTGATTCCTTGGATTATTGGTGTGAGCCACTTTGTGGGATGTGGTACTGGAATCAAACTTGAGACACTGTGCTTGCAAGGCAGGCACTGGAACCACTGAGCTCTCTTGGCCATTATTCTTAAAGAGCCACAATATTGTTACATTAAATAAGTCTCACAGCAACTGTAGTAATGAAAATGACAAATATAATAATATAACTATTGAAAGGGAGAGAGTTAATGAGAGGTATTCCCCCCTAAGAAAATTACTGTCTATTGAAAATCAGTCTTTTGAACAATCTCTGTCTCTCTCTCTCTCTCTGTCTCACATACATATACATATATATGAGAGAGATGTCTATTACGCATGTGTGTGTATTTCTTTTAAAGAAAAGAACAAAAATGTTAGCAGTTGTTCTATAGAATACATTGAAAAAATAGTGAGATCCATAGGTGGTTTGATTTAGAGACTTTTAAATGATTTTAAGCCAAGGTATATATTAAAAGTTGAACAGGAAGAAAGTAAGCAAACAATGTCCTCCAAACTGTAAGAAATTGAAATACGTTTGCTCAATTCAGAATCATGTACGACTAATGGCTTGGCTTAAAAAATAATGACGAGCTGTGCATGGTGGCTCACGCCTATAATGCTAGCACTGGGGAGGCAGAGGCAGGAGGATTGCTGAGTTCGAGGCTTGCCTGGACTACACAGTGAGCTCAGAGCCAGCCTGAACTACAAAGCGAGACCCTGTCTCAAAAAAAAAAAAAGTAATAACTTGAATGGAAAATATTTTAAATATTAATAATGTTGGGGAGGATTTTAGAAAATGAAAAATACATCTAATTTTGGAGAAATATAAATTTAAAAAAATCATAAACAATTTGTTAATGTACATACAAAATATTAATATTTTTCTATCCTTTTAGCTGGCAAAATTAGGTCTAAGAAACTAATAATGGACTAAAAAATGACATGTACCATGACTTACATACACGGTTGTTCTTTACAAGATGATTTATGAGAGCAAAGGTTTTAGAAAAAAATAAATATCCAACAACATAAAATCAATTCAATAAATTATTTTGTCATGCAAATCAATTTAGGTCAAGTTTATTATATCATTGATTCTGAAAATTTTCACTTATGAGTGTTAAATGCAAAAAGAATGTGTCAAAATATATGTTTTTATATTAGTACCTTTTGAAGATTTCAATTATTTTGTTATATTCGGGATTTAAAAAGTTTCCCAATATGCACTTCATCCTAAAAATACAATATATTCTTGGTCCGGAGATTTAGCTCAGTGGTTCTGGCACCTGCCTTGCAAGCGCAAGGTCCTGAGTTCGATCCCGACAACCACATACAATGTTGGGCATGGTGACTCACGCCTGTAATCCTAGCATTCAGGAGGCAGAGACAGGAGGACTGCTGAGTTCGAAGCTTGCCTGGGCTACATAGCGAGCTCAGGGCCAGCCTGAACTTCAAAGTGAGACCCAGTCTCTAAATAAATAAATAAATAAATAAATAAATAAATAAAATGCATTCTTTGTAGAAAACAAAAGTAGAATTCATATTTTTTTCTGTAAATGATTATTTCAGTCTTCTGAGATATATTGAAAAAAGTAATGATACATTGTTCTTGAATCAATTAACAAAAATTGTATGAATATATATCTTTTTCGTATACTTCAGTATAATACAGTACATGTTATAAATAGTATTTTCAGAGAAAAATCTGGTTGCCTAAATTATGTTAAACTAATTAAAAAGAAAATACAGAAAATTACATTGGATAAAGGTTTTTTTTAAATAAGACTAGGAAGTGATTCATACAAGTTGTACTAGGTTCATAAGATTATATGAAACATGCAATTCTACTCAAACAAGTTCACATCCATAGCACAGAGCAACATAAAATATACAGTGCTATAAAATATGACAGTGACACTTACAGTCAAAAAGTTATAATGTAGACATATTTTTGAGTTTTCTACAAGATTATTCTTTCTTTGTTAATAAGCTAAATTTTGAAAAACAATATGTTAAAAACAGTTAATATATTGTATAGGTTCTCCCTTGAGAAGTCATATATGTCATTAGCATCCCACTCTAGAATGTCTTTTACAGTTTATAGGACACAAGAAAAAATGGGAAGAATTCATACATTCTAAGCATATTAGCTTATAACTACAGTTAATTTATGTTTGTCTCATTGCTTATAATTAATCAAGAATGAACAATTCTATTCTCCATCTCCTACTTGTGAGACATGACAAATTAAAAATAGTTTAACTCAGCCGGACGTGGTGGCTCACGCCTGTAATCCCAGCACTCGGGAGGCAGAGACAGGAGGATTGCTGAGTTCGAGGCTTGCCTGGGCTATATAGTGAGCTCAGGGCCAGACTGAACTGCAAAGCGAGACCCTGTCTCAAAAAAAAAAAAAAAATAGTTTAACTCAGAAGTAATGAATTTACTTCAATAGTGGTTTTCTATTTTCATTATTTGGTTCCAACTCTACTGAATATGGAAATATAGCAACAAATGAAGAAATCAAATAATGAGAATTTACAATGTCTTAGTTTACTAATAATGAGGACAGGGATTCACACAGAGTTTAATGAAGTATTAACAATGGTGTTTTAGAAAATACAGAGGTTTAAGAGTGACAGTAAACATTTAGCTCTTAAATCAAAGTGATTTTGCCTTCAGTAAAGTCAACTGATGTTATTTAACATTGGTCTCTCCATATTTCTTGATCTCAATTTTCACACATAAAATAGGAAAATGGTATTAAACTTACTGTATAGTCACTAATTATCAGTAGTTTCACCTTAGGCAATTATATGTGAAGAAAAATGAGTTAATATATATATATATATTTCTTAAAATAGTACTTTCATCATCAAATATTAAAAAAACCTTTGAAAGTATTGACATGACTAAAGGAACTAAGCAATAAAAACATATTAAATTTATGTTTGTCATAAATTCTGTATTTTAGTGCACTTATGGAAACATCTGAAAATCTGGTTTAGGAAAAAATGAGTAATTAATAATACCATCTGCAATCAGAGTCATTTTATGATGTATACATCTAACTTTCTGTATTTGAGAGAGGATCTTGTTTGAAGAAGTATAACAACGGACTGATGCTACTGAAAACTTTGTTGGTCATAGCCTGGAAACAAAACTATAGGCCTGAGTAAATGTTATCCATTCTCATCGCCATCTGGAATGTCTTTTATCTGTGGCTCTTGAGATGATCTGTTTTGAGAGGCAAAGTCACTGAAGAAGCTCATTTGATTACAAATGCATAGAGTACATTTTTGAGAACCCATGACTAAGAAATATTCTCCAAAGGCATTAAGATGTTTAGATCATGCCCTAAATTTCCAGTCATATGTTTGTAATTCCTACTAAGACATCTACTACTATCATTGAATAATAAACCTTTTGAACTGTATATGTGTTTGTGTTGAAAGTTTTACTTCTCTATAATGAATTCATTGTAAAATAATTATTTTATGAGTTTTTGGAAGCTCACTTTAGAAGGTATATTTTCATAGAACTCTGTGTCTGTCTGTTCTTTGCCTGCAGTTTGTAGTGGATCTCTTCATGTAGGTGGTAAAATCTGCCTGTTTTCTTAGTTTTAGTTGCTCATCTGAATATAACTTTTTTCTTAGATTGTAGAGATAAACCATTTGAACAAGATAGATTAGAAACATTTTATAATATATCTAAGTAGGAAAATTCTGACTGAAATCTAATGTAATTGGTGATTTGAGAGAAGAGAAGAAAATCAGAAGAGAGTTTAAAGGGTAGGAGAAGAGGATGATAACAGAAAATCAATTTCTCCAGTTGCCTAAATTCTGCTCGTTATAAGCAACTCAAATCTTTTCTTTGACTGTTTTAACTTAATGTTTTCAGTACGTTGGAAAACAAATAATTAAGGTTGGGAGTATGATTTTTATATTACCTTTAATACTCTTTTCTTTAAACAGCCAATATTTTTCTTCAATCTGGCCTATTTCTATAATCCACATGCAATTCAGTTTAACTCTTCCACTCTGGAAATCCCAATTCCATCCTTACAGTTTCTTTAGGAAAATGGCTTCAGATTGATTAAGCTTCTTTCCTTCTGTCTACATGTGTTAATGAATCAGATTATTAAGAATAGAATTGTTTAAGGGTTTTAGGTTGTATCTGAAATATCTTTTCTCTGTCTCTCTTTGTCTCTCTCTGTCTCTGTCTCTTTCTCTCTGTCTCTCTCTATCTCAGACACACACCCTGAGTAGAACATTTATTCTACCCTTTTTCTACTGAATTTCACCAGAACTACAATACAACAGTAACTTAGGAAAACATTGATGTGAAGTTTTCCCCACCTATCTAGAATTGTTTTCTGACTTCAGAAAAAAATATTAGTTAATACTAACACACTTAATATTAATATTAACACACTTAAGCCTGCTCCTAACCTTGGGAGTTTTCCCACACCCATTTAATTCTTCAAAGTTTTCATACCCCAGCATTTCTCAAAATGCATACATTATTAATAAGTTTGCTTAAGATACAACGATATGAAAGTGGTGTGAACACATCATTTCTGCTTCCGCTGGGGGGGGAGGTCTGAACAATTTTTAATGTCTTATCAATTGCCCATCAGGAAACTACTCATAAAATTGTGGAGTATATTGATGAAAAAGGTCTTAACTCTGATAAACGTCAGCAAACAGACTGGTGAGACCAAGCTTTCCCTCATGTTCTTTCCACACCAAAGCCTGTAGAACTCGGCGTCTTTAAGTTCCAAATCTGAGGAATGTGGAGAATGAGGAAAGCTCGGGCGCGCCCTGTAGCACAGTCCCTGCGACCCAGCAAGTGTCTGCGGGAAGAGAAGCCGCTGCTTCTGCAGTTGAGTTCAGCGCAGAGCTTTAGAGACCCAGGTTCCTATTCCTACTCTCACATGCAACTGGTTATTTACTTGTACGCGTTTACAATTCATCCGATCCAATGTGGAAACTTTGTGTGTGTGTGTGTGTGTGGTGTGTGTGTACGCGCGCGCGTGCACATGCGAGTGTGTGATGTGCGCGCACCTGCTTGCCTGTGGGTTAGCAGCCCTCTCCAACTGCGATTTTTCTCTGCCCCCTTCCTCCTTTTCTGAAAGCTTTTTGGTTTGCAACCGAAGACGTAAGTATGCATTGTGTTTTCTTCCTGGGGACTTAAATAACACTCAAGAAATTTCAGAGAAACCTAACTCTCGCTGACCACATTGGCAAAAATTCTATAACAAGTTTTCAAAAGAAACGTATGTGCTTAAATTATATATCTTGCAACAAAGATGCCATCCCTAATTATGATATTATGTAATACATGTGTTCAGAATAGCCACTTTCAACATGCCAAAAAAAAAAAAAAAGGCTTCAAAGACATCAAATGGCATAAAACGCTGCACCGCAGAGAAAGCCGAAATGCATTTAAAGCACCGATGAAAATGGCGTGTGGTATAATTACCTCAAATTGCTGCTCGCTTGACACCCTGACACTAATTTTATTCAAGCCATTGGGAAATAAATGTTTTAAAAGCACCGCTTTCCGGAACGCCTGCGTAGAGGGGGCTCTGGGGTCGTTAAGGAAAGGAAAGGGTGAAGTTTCCAGCCTTCAAGAAGAATTAAATAATCCATTTAAAATAAGCGTCTATGTAGATCGAGTGCCTTTAATGCCCACATTTTTAACGCTTGCCCTGTACGTGGATTGATTTCTTTTTTTCTCCAGCGTTCCCTCACCAGATGGATTTTTGCTACTGCGGATCAGCAGAGGGTGTCAGATCTTTCCGAGTGCACCAGGCTGGAACGAGCCGAGCTTCTTAGCCACCCCCTCCCTCCCTCCCTCAGACGCTCGTCCCCCTCCTCCCCCCTGCACGTAATTCCGAAAGAGCAGAAGAAAGCGAAGGAGGGCAGCAAAAGAAGAGCTAGGAAGCCAGAGCGGGAGCACAGAGCACAGGCTGAAGAGAACCGAAGGGGAGGAAAGGAAAAGGATGGACCGACACGAAACGCGGAGGTTGCGGAAATTTTCCAGCGCCATTGGTTGGGCAGCGTGAGTCGTTCGGTCGGGCGTGATTTCAGCACCGGGGGACTGGACAGCACCTCGCGGGGACTTCTGGGCGACCCGCGAGCGCGGCGAGGACTCCGGCAGCAGCCTCCGCCACGGAAGCCGCCGGAAGCCCTGCTTTGTGTCAGAAAGGCAAGGTCAGTCCGGCGCACAGCCATGCACGGGCAGTGCGCCTCCACTGCGCTGCAAACCTGCTTGTTTCTCTAACATGCACTTGCTTGTAATTCCTAGCATTGTTCCCTTCTTGTTCAGTGAGGACCGCTAGACCAGGCTTTGTAAGGGTGCATTTTGACATTTCCATGTATATATTTCACTTCTTTTGGTTATTTTTAAAGGGTTGAGGGGGAGTTGGGTGGGTTTTTTTCTACTTTTTTTTTTTTTCTGCTTGCCTTGCACTACGTGCTTGGATAGTTTGTGGATATAATTATTGACTGGCGTCTGGGCCATTGCAGTGCGGGGGGGTTAGGGAGGAAGGAATCCGCCCCCACCCCCCCAAACCCTTTTCTTCTCCCTCCCTGGCTTCGGACGTCGGAGCACTAAATGAACTTGAATTGTGTCTGTGGAGAGCAGGATGGTTGCTGTTACTTTGTGATGAGATCGGGGATGAATTGCTGGCTTTAAAAATGCTGCTTTGGATTCTGTTGCTGGAGACGTCTCTTTGTTTTGCCGCTGGAAACGTTACAGGGGACGTTTGCAAAGAGAAGATCTGCTCCTGCAATGAGATAGAAGGGGACCTGCACGTAGACTGTGAAAAAAAGGGTTTCACAAGTCTGCAGCGCTTCACCGCCCCGACCTCCCAGTTCTACCATTTATTCCTGCACGGCAATTCCCTCACTCGCCTCTTCCCTAATGAGTTCGCTAACTTTTATAATGCGGTTAGTTTGCATATGGAAAACAATGGTCTGCACGAAATCGTCCCGGGGGCTTTTCTGGGGCTGCAGCTCGTGAAGAGGCTGCACATCAACAACAACAAGATCAAGTCTTTCCGAAAGCAGACTTTCTTGGGGCTGGACGATCTGGAGTACCTCCAGGCGGATTTCAATCTACTACGGGATATAGACCCCGGGGCCTTCCAGGACCTGAACAAGCTGGAGGTGCTCATTTTAAACGACAACCTCATCAGCACCCTGCCCGCCAACGTGTTCCAGTACGTGCCCATCACCCACCTCGACCTCCGGGGGAACAGGCTGAAAACGCTGCCTTACGAGGAGGTCTTGGAGCAGATCCCGGGCATCGCCGAGATCCTGCTGGAGGACAACCCGTGGGACTGCACCTGCGACCTCCTCTCCCTGAAAGAATGGCTGGAAAACATCCCGAAGAACGCCCTGATCGGTCGAGTGGTCTGCGAGGCCCCCACCAGACTGCAGGGCAGAGACCTCAACGAGACCACGGAGCAGGACTTGTGTCCTCTGAAAAACCGAGTGGATTCTAGTCTCCCGGCGCCCCCTGCCCAAGAAGAGGCCCTCGCCCCCGGCCCCCTGCCAACACCTTTCAAGACAAATGGGCAGGAGGATCGCGCCACCCCCGGGGCCGCTCCAAACGGAGGCACCAAGATCCCGGGCAACTGGCAGATCAAGATCAGACCCACGGCGGCCGCAGCGCCCGGGAGCGCCAGGCACAGAGCCCCGGCCGACGGCTTGCCCTGCCCGGGGGGCTGCGGCTGCGATCACGTCCCGGGGGCGGGTCTGAAGCTGAACTGCAACAACCGGAACGTGAGCAGCGTGGCCGATCTGAGGCCGAGGCTCCCCCGCGTGCAGGAGCTCTTCCTGCGCGACAACAAGATCCACAGCGTCCGCAAGTCGCACTTTGTGGATTACAAGAGCCTCATCCTGCTGGATCTGGGCAACAACAACATCGCCACCGTGGAGAACAACACTTTCAAGAGCCTGCTGGACCTCAGGTGGCTGTACATGGACAGCAACTACCTGGACACGCTGTCCCGGGAGAAATTCGCCGGGCTGCAGAACCTGGAGTATCTGAACGTGGAGTACAACGCCATCCAGCTGATCCTGCCCGGCACTTTCCACGCCATGCCCAAGCTGAGGATCCTCATCCTCAACAATAACCTGCTGAGGTCGCTGCCCGTGGACGTGTTCGCGGGGGTCTCGCTGTCCAAGCTCAGCCTGCACAACAATTACTTCATGTACCTCCCGGTGGCGGGGGTGCTGGACCAGCTGACCTCCATCATCCAGATCGACCTCCACGGGAACCCCTGGGACTGCTCGTGCACCCTCGTGCCTTTCAAGCAGTGGGCGGAGCGCCTGGGGGCCGAGGTGCTGCTGAGCGACCTCAAGTGCGAGACGCCGGTGCGCTTCTTCAGGAAGGACTTCACGCTGCTGGCCAACGACGAGATCTGCCCCCAGCTCTACGCCCGGGTCCCGCCCACGCTGGCCCCGCACAGTAAAAACAGCACCGGGTTGGCGGAGACCGGGACGCATTCCAACTCCTACCTAGACACCAGCAGGGTGTCCATCTCCGTGCTGGTCCCGGGGCTGCTGCTGGTGTTCGTCACCTCCGCCTTCACGGTGGTGGGCATGCTCGTGTTCATCCTGAGGAACCGAAAGCGGTCCAAGCGGAGGGACGCCAACTCCTCGGCGTCCGAGATCAACTCCCTGCAGACGGTGTGTGACTCTTCCTACTGGCACAACGGGCCTTACAGCGCGGACGGGGCGCACAGAGCCTACGACTGCGGCTCGCACTCGCTCTCGGACTAGGGCGCCCCCCGCCCCGCGCCCGCCGCCAGAGTGCGGGGCCCCGCCGGCCGCGACTCGACGCGAACCTCGAGCGCGGCGGCCGCGGGGGGCTGCCGACCCCTGTGCCGACCCCTGTGCCGCCCCCGGGGCCCGGAGCGGACCGCGCCCGCCGGGAGAGCGCGAGCAGAGCGGCCCGAGCTCCCGGCCCGGAGGCCGGCGCGGGCCGGGCCGGAGGAGCCCACAGACCTCGCCTGGGGCGGCGGGACCCGCGGCTCTGTACATACACACGTATAGGCACAGCGAGAGAGAGGTGCATATCTATTTTTCCCCTGTGGAGAGCCGGGTGATGGCGCCCTGTCGGCTGCGCAGGGATGGGCAGTTGCACGAAGGCATGAATGTATTGTACATAAGGAACTTTGACTTCTGACCAACCAACAAACAAAAACAGAAACAAAAAGTGCTGCATGGCTCGCATGGAACCCACGCGCTCCGGGGACTCGGCCCGCCCCTCCCCCTCCGCGACCGGAGACGGCGTCTCCCCGCACCCTCCTCCCCAGGAGTCCCATCGTATCAAACTCTCTATCAGCAAAATGCAGTATAATCAGAAAGTGCCATTTCGCCATTATTTGTGATTGGTAGGCAGTTCAGAGCGTATGTTTACTGTGAAAACAAAATGTAAAGGTTTTATTTAAGACATTTGCATGACGAGTCATCAGTCCATTTTATGAGTTAGCGATGTATTTTGTTGAGGGAAGTTTTAGGGTTTTTTTTTTTTGGTTCTTTTATTTTGATGGTGATGTTATTTTTTTTGAGGGGAATATTTTTCTATACATATCCAATAATGCCTTCCATTTGAATGTAAAATAAGTACCCATGATTTCTATGATAGTATCAGTGTAATTATTTAAAAAAATTTGAAGCAGTTAAGCATGACCAATTAATGTCATTCTAGTGCTTAGGCTGCGATCCTACGGTAGCAGTTCTGTGCTGGTATAAATCTTACTTATAAAGTAGGAAAAAAAACAAACCGAGGAAGCACGTGAAAGTTACTAATTCTATTCGAGGATTTTATAATGGCATATTTTTTCAGTATTAAAGTGAAAATGTTTTCAAATCTGGGTCCTTACATTTTTCCAGCTTCATTTTTGCAATTAGTAAATTGCTTGTGCGGTGAAAGGGCTGGGTGAGGGGGGAGGGGCACGGGTGGGGGAGGGGCCCCCCCCCCGGAACTACCTTAAGGCTTCTCTCCGATCGCCTTAGTCTTTTGCCTTTTGCTGAGTTCTTCTGCCCCGGGTCCCTCACCCGCTCCCCAGACCTCGCAGGCTTGACCCAGTCCACACAGCAGGGTCTCCCCACCACAGCCCCCTCCCTTCCTCTCCTCTCCTGTCCTAATGCGGCAGTGGATCCCTTTTATTAATACTGGAAATCCCTCGCTGCTGCTCTTGTTGGTGCTGCCCACACTGCAGATATGTATTAAGGACTTTAGAAGAGATTTGATTGAATTGACTCGGCCTGGATCGGTCTCATTAAACAGAGTGGAGATCTGATTGGTCAGCATTCCTCCATGAAAGACAAGCCTAATGACGGGCATTTGAGATGCTGCTGGCATTTTGAATTCAACATCTGCTGAAAACCGTAAAACTAATTAGTGTCCACCCACCCTCCCCGCCCCAGCAACTGCATATTGAAATTTGCTAAAGCACTTATCTTCATGGAAATCAATCATTATCCCAAAGAAGTGTTTCTCCCATGATCCGGATTTCTGGTCGTATCCCAGTAATTAACAAGAAAAGCACTGAATTATTTGAGTTTTATGAACCATTGGCATACTGGACTCAATCATAATCCTCTGAGATTTCTAAGCAAGTCTATTTTTATCAGCAGTGAAGCTATGAAATCACATGTATGGCAGGGGTCTGCATTTCACCACAAGTGTGTCAAAAGACTGCAGGACACATACACACACCCACGCACATGCACACCCACGCATGTGTATGATGGCATTATAAAAGAGATAATGAGAGTTCCTGGAGCAGTTTTAAGTAGATTTGTCATCTAGAACCTATATTTTAAAGGGAGCAATTTCCCAGAGCACTGATGTTCTGGAGTATGTATTATTTATTTTAACACTTTTTAAATAAAAACCTTTATTATAAACCAAGACAATTTCTAAAGCTATTCATCATTTTCTCTTTTTGATTATTTTGCTGTGAACTGCATTTCTTGATGGTAAAGTTATAAACGAGTTTGCTGTGATGAATATCATCCATTTTTAAAGTATATATCTCATATGTGGGGCTTAATATTTATTGAAAGATCAACTGGGTTTCTGCTAGATGGAAACACTGGGGAAGGAAAAGAGTCACACATTCAACAATATTATAACCTTAAGAAGGCAAAGAAAAGATGGCAGACATAGAGATGAAAGATTTATGAGAAGGTGACCTTTGGTGAGACATACTTACTGAGGCATGATAGTTAATTTTTAAAAAATACATGGTTAGTCTACATGTGGGAGGTAGAATCTTTCATCGAAGTTTTGCACAGGGGAAATAAATTTGTTCACTTAAAAAGAAATTACTGTGTAGAAAACGAGAAGAAACAGTTAAAATTATTTTAAGATAGTAGCTTCAATGGTTTCTGAATAATCATTTTGTGCCAGGCATGTGCTAAATCATTTTTGTAATTCTTCAATTTAATCTTTACAAACACAGGGCGATTTACTAAGGTACTGCTATTTCCATTGTACAGATGAGAAAATTGTGGCTTAAGAAAATGTGCAATACCTCACACCTTACATGGTAAAGAAGAAAATGGTGTTTAAACCTAATCTTTTGGTAATTCAAAAAACCTTTTATACATCCAATAGCTATATATTAGTATCTCAAAAGAGATGATTCTGAAAAAAATCCAAAACTTTAAAAAACTACTGTATATAGCAAATTAGGAAACTGGATTGTATCTTCTCAGTGAAGTAAGAGTTGATTACTCTTTCTAGTTCCAGTATGTCTTACCAAAAATGAAATATGTGGTTAGTTCTGTGGTCTGAACTTCAGTGTGTCTGAGTGTAAAACAAAACACATATGAAAATTGATGAATACGTTATATGAAATCATTAAATGCATTTGTTTCCTATGTTCAAATCACTATTTCCTAATAATCTATGCATTCATTCTAAAATAAGGGCCATCAGACTATTTAAATAAATAATAGAAGTGTTAAAATTCATGTAGAAATTATATCAAAGGGTTTTATACATCAAGTGTATTTATATATTATTTAGACCTGCACTGTCACATTCATTTGATAGATAAAATTTTATTAATTTTCCATAGATATTTAGTGTTCAGACAAAAATGAATGTGATCTCATCATATATCTTCATTCAGATGTTCTTAGCATCTTTTGTTTTTGGTCTACCTTTACATAAAATGCACTGAAATTGTCATGTGGGTTAGCTAAGATGTCTTGTTTCTAGTTAAATCATTCTAACTTCATCAAAAAGTGACAAAGGTATTTTAGTTGTACTTAATACAGAAACAAGATTTTTTTAGTTACATTATTTTAAAGAAATCAGTAGCTTTTGTAGAGACTGATATAACTAAGTACATTCTAGAGCTTATGCTGTTGCTATAAAAATATATTCCTTAGTTGTCTTTACTGGTCTTTCCAAAAAAAAAAAAAAAAACAGGAACCATTTATTTAACATTGACATAGCAAATACTTTTCTAACAGTATTCATCTTGGCTTAATTAATATTATCAGAAATTTTAATAACCATTAAAATTATATTGGTGATTCCAAAGACAGTTCGCTCATTCTGTATTTGGTCAGTGTTATTTCCCATGCACAGAGTAATGGATGAAATAGGAACAGTGAACATAGAAGTGTGTGTTTGTTTTGGTAGAACATAAGATGCAGGTGTTTGTGTGTGTGTGTGTGTGTGTGTTTGTGTGTTTTGAGACAGGGTCTCACTTTGTAGTTCAGGCTGGCGCTGAGCTCACTATGTAGCCCAGACAAGCCTCGAACTCAGCAATCCTCCTGCCTCTGCCTCCTGAGTGCTGGGATTACAGGCATGAGCTGGTACACTCAGCATTGATACAGCGGTTTTTAATTCAGTCCTCTTCCAGCTAATTTATAAGTATTATTTTATATTCACATGTTTATTTGAATAAATGGAAATATAAAATGTATTTAATTTGTGGCATGTATTAGATAATTTTTTCTTATTGAATCTTCAAATAGCGATTATATGTAAATGGTGAATTGTTGTATCAACTAAGAAATAGTAAATAGTAAATACAAACTTGCAAAGTTAAATACTGCAATGTATCTCAGAGCTAAAAAGAAACAAGCTAAATTGAATAAGTTTTATATAATTCCTTGGCCCTTGCTTTCATCTATAGTGTTGCTAAAATGTTATTTTCAAAAATTACATACAGGATATGAAGAACTTTCTTCCTGCTGTTGCAGTTATTTTTCAATGCTTCCATGAAATCACACGTTATAAACACAGACATTCCAAAATATAAGCCTAAATTGACTCTGCTATAACGTATAAAAATCTGAATCCCTTTAATAAAGAAGTGAAAATTTAATAACAGATTAAATTTTGAAGAACTATAACTTTATAAATAAAATGTTATTATTTATTTTATAAATAAAACAGACCACCAAAGAAATCATCTTAGACATTCTTTGAATCCTTAAATCCCCATGGGACTCTTTTACCTCAATTGGCTATCAATTTAGGGTTACTGGTTTAAAGATCATTTGTTCAATTATTTAGTGTTTTCCCAATTACTTTTCAAATATATGTTACACTATTGAAATATAAGTATGTTTTGCGCTTGAACTTTGTATAAAGCTAATTGGAGAAATATCTAGGAGGAAAAAGCATTTTGGGTAATTAGGCCTACATATTCCATTAGCAACATCAACTGGTGATATACAGCATAAAATATACAGTTCTTCTTTCCTATCTTGGAAGTTTGTTTCCAGGTCCTACACACAAAAAGTAGAATCATTACATGCTCAAGTCCCCTATTAAAAAAAAAATGGTTTACTATTTGCATATGGTAAGCTCGACATATCCTCCCATATAGTAATATCTACATTACTTTTGATACCCAATACAAGGTAACTACCACGTAAATCATTGTCATACTATATCGTTTAGGAAACCGTGACAAGCAAAAAAGAGCTGTATATGTTAAGTCTTGGTGCACTTTTTTGATACTGGCCTTGGATTCTTGAGTTGTATTTGTCCTATTGCCTCAGCCTCCCCAGTAGCTACAACCTCACGCCTTCATTACCAGAGCTGGACAGACGCAGGTTGTAAAATATATTTTCAGTCTATGAGTGATTGGATCTGCCAGAGTGAAACCTGGATATACCTGGGGTTGATTGAAATTTGGAAAGTTTCTTGCAAAAAGAAAATTAAGGAGTTCTAACTAATCTCAAGGAATCTGTGACCTGTGAAGATGAGATATGCATGTAATTATAATCATAGAAGAATAGTACATCACTAACAGTGCTTAAAGGACACTGAGAGAACATTCTGGGTTTATTTTGAATAATTCAGGTTTAAGACTATTTGAACAAATGAAGTCAGGCAGACATTATCAGCAATTATGCAAAAATTTGAAAATCTTGAAAGACTTTTAAGTGCAAAGGCTAGTTTAACTAACTTGCTGGCTATATTAAAAATATCTTTTTCTTGTTTCTTAACAAAAATATTACCTGAGCCGGGCGTGGTGGCTCACACCTGTAATCCCAGCACTCGGGAGGCAGAGACAGGAGGATTGCTGAGTTCGAGGCTTGCCTGGACTACATAGTGAGCTCAGAGCCAGCCTGAACTACAAAGCGAGACCCTGTCTCAAAAAAAAAAAAAAAAATTACCTGACACCCGCTAAGGTTTTTATTTTTATTTTGATTTATTTATTTATTTTTTTGAAACAGGGTCTCACTTTGTAGTTCAGGCTGGTCCTGAGCTCACTAGTAGCCCAGGCAAGTCTCAAATTCCGTAGTCCTCCTGCCTCTGCCTCCTGAGTTGCTGGGATTACAGGTGTGAGCCGCCACACCCTGCTCTAATTTGTGTTTTTAAGTACTCATTCTAAAATGAAACTAACTTCTTTCAGGAAGTGAAAGACTGAGAAATTTTTAGTTTCAGTTATTTGAGAAGTCCAATACCAATTCAAAAAGTTAAACTATTTTATGATATGTTTATGAATGAAGTCATTGTATTTAATACAATGCATATACTTTTATGCACTTATTGTAAAACATTGTTTTTCACTCTGCAAAACAATATTTAAATTCTTAGTAACATCCACATGTTTAAATCCCAAGGTTTTATCAGAGAGCAGTAAGAAAAGCCATGCATTTACTGACTCCTGTGTCTTATTTCCAATGACTCTAACTCCATTTCTTTCCTTGGCAGAAAAATACAGGAAGGAAATAGACTGGGATGCAGTATATCGATAGAAAATGTCAATATATAGTGAGAAGTAGAAGTGTCTCAAATACAATCGATAAATAATCACTCTTTAGTGTTATTCAGGAAATAGTCAATGCCTCCTAGAAAAGGGGATAAATGGAAAAGGGCTACTCTTACCATAAACAATAAAGGGTCTGTCCAGATTCTTTGACATTTACTTTGCTGCTTTCTTTTTTACATTGATATCCTGTTTCACATTTCCAAGACACTTAGGAAGTAAGAAAAGAATGCATGTCTTTCTGAGAGTAAAGTCAGTTGAGTAATATTAAGTGAACACACATAGAACCTATTGTCACTTCTATAAATATAATAGTATTACAACTAATGAAAGAATTTCAACAGAACCATCGCCTGCATACTCTAATGTACATGTTTGTCCAGGAATTTTAATTATTAAAATAACTGACATATAATTGAAATAGTCTTGCATGATTAAATAAGTATGCCTAAAATATTTTTGAGAAAAAAGGAAACTGATATCATATTATAATTAGGTGCTGATTTCTGGTCAGTAAATCAATTTTGTAGCTGTTCTGTTTCAAGCAAGAATCCAATTAACTTTTACTTCTTTGGGCAGATTTCTTGTTATTGCGTCATATGGTAGAAGTGACTCATTATGACTATTACTTTGTAACCAGAGCCAGAAAGTAATGGATTTCTCAAGTTTTTAGAAAATAAATGTAAGCTCGTTTACCCAGTTATCATGCTACTCCAAAAGGATTCCAATTAGTAAAAGAAAGTTTATTTTTGTTAACCCCTCTGTTTCCCAAAAGAGTAAATGTTTTCTAAGGTCCCAGATATGCTTTAATGAGAAAGAATCCTCCATTTCTCAGTCATAAATGTTATCCTTTTTTCAGCAAAGCTTTATATGGAAGATGTTTGTCTTTTTGCATAATTGTCAGTTCTTTAACAATCAGGTTTCTTATTTCGGTGGAATTTCTGATAGGTAGACAGTGCTGTGTAACAAGCAGGTTATTGTAGAAGGGTATTACATTTTACAGTTTAAGGTTGTGAAGAATGAGACTACAAACAAGAAATTAACAGCTGGGAACAGCAATAATCACTAAGAATTAAATTACACAGAGCGTCACATAACTATAATCACTCAAGATTTATAACAAAAATGAAAAAGAAAATCAGATCAGAGAATTTTTGAATATTGCTTATATAAGCATGATTGCCAGCCACATATATTTATTTCTCAACATTTTAAAACTTAAAGCAATTTTTCCTTTTTTTTTTTTTTTTTTTTTTTTTGAGACAGGGTCTCGCTTTGTAGTTCAGGCTTGCTGTGAGCTCACTATGTAGTCCAGGCAAGCCTCGAACTCAGGAATCCTCCTGCTTCTGCTTCCCGAGTGCTGGGATTACAGGTGTGAGCCACCACGCCTGGCATTGTGGTATTCGGTATTGATGGCTGGTGGGCGTGAGTCTCCATGCCCAGCATTGTATGTGGTTACTGGAGATCGAACTCAGGACCTTGCACTTGCGAGGCAGGCACCGGAACCACTGAGCTAACCCTCCAGCCCTTAAAGCAATTTTATTTGGATATCTAATCTTGTTTCATTAAATTTTGTCCCTGCAAGACCAATTTATATATTTGCTGAGTAGTAAATGAATTGCATGGGAACATTCTCTTTTATAGCAGTTTTTAAAAACTTCAATATTTTGAACTAGTATGATGTTATTTTAAGAGGCATTTCTATTTCTACTCATGATATCTTTCAGACTATGACTGAGAAATATTTTCATAATAGCCTTTATAATAAAATGGATTCTTCAGAAATAACGTGTTACTGATATATGTACCACACTGTTTAAGGTGTTTTAGCAAAACAATGTGAAATCATTATCAGTGAGATGCATGCTGATCATGCCAAACTCAAAAAAGAAAATCTTAGAAAAAGGAAAGAAAATTTGTGCCAGTACATGACACAACTTGGGTATAGGGTGGGTAGGAGAAAGGGAAAAATGAGAATTAAGTTGTGTCATATACTGGTACAAATTCTCAATGTGGAGTGTAATTGTGATGTGTATATGTAATGTACGCATAAAATGTACTGATAAAAATAAAAGAAAAAATGAGATCAGAAATTTACTGTCATTAAGTCAACAAATATTTATTAACCACTTATTAGATGTCATGAAAAGATTTTTAAAGCTACACGAGCAGACTAGATTTCTGGTTACTTTGAATTTAGATTATGTACAAGTTTGTAGAATATAAAACTAAAAATATTGAAGGTACAGCATAAACATAAATACTGAAGAGTTATGAATGAAAGAAAATAGGTAAGGGAATGATGATCCTATTTAAATTTCCTTGGGGAGGTTCCTTCTGAGATGATAGATAATTGAACTGAGTGAGACATTGTAAGGAGACGGACATTCAAAGGTTTAGAATAAAAGAACTATTAGAAAACAAACCTTCACGTGGAAAATATCCTAATTCATAATTGAATTGGGATGTATGAAAACGAGAACAAAGTTCTCAGTGACTGGGAAATGAACATAGGCACACAAAACTGAAGTATAATAGAGAAGAAAGACAGTGTTGTGTGGACTACAAAAAAAGGGAGTTGAGATTTTATTTCAAGTATAAGAAAAATTTTAAATCACAAATGATGTATCTGAATAATATGTGCAACCATTTTGGCTAATTTAGTAAGAATCAGTTATAAAAGGCAAAAATGAAAGAATCTGGTATTATTGCTGCTTGGAAAAGATGACAGTGTTCTGGGCAATCATAGGAATGGAGACAGACAGAAAAGGACAATGGAGAATTACATGGATGTGGGAACAAAGCAAAGAGAAGATCAGTTTTATGATCTTCTTTCCAACTTTTAATTTTTGTTATCTTTTTTCCAACTTTTTATTTTCCAATGTGGGTGTGTCTTTTATTGAGAAGGTTGAGAACACAGATTTGAGGTTTAGGAGTCTGTACCTGAGTTACCAAGTTACTTGTTTTGGAGAATTTTGTGAACAGGATAATGCAGACTTCAGAAAGAAAGTAGACCTTAGATTTGGATTCAACATTACTTCTTTGCTGACCGTGATTGGTGCCTACATTTTCTTTATTCAAAATTAAACCTTTGCTTGCACTTGACCGTAGCACAGATCTACTGAAAGTAGAGTGGTAAACTTGATTTTGGATGCAACTATCTTAAATAAATCAAATATTTATGTAACGTCTGTACATTTCCCCAAAACTAGAAGACTATATGTAAACACAGGAAATGTTCTTCTGAAAATCAGTTAAAGCTGACAGTGTCAAAAAGGAAAAAAAATTTCATGTGAAATAAAAGTACAATTAAGTGTCAAAGTGAAGTACATATACTGTTTTAGTAAGTGTATTATCCATGATAACTAAGCAATTAATTTTATCCAGTAAAACAAACAATTTAGAAGGTTTGGAGGAGGAAGGATTTCTGACAAAGTTAGATTAACTTTCCTAACTAATAATAAGGCAAGTTAAAGATAAGACCACATTTATTTGGGAGAGATAGTTAAAGATGTGGCTTTTTTGGAGGTTTTTATTGTTTTTGCTTGAATGCAATTTTGTGGTCTGGAACTCTATTAAAATCATACACTTTATTTCTTATACAGCAAAACATTTGCAGAGGTATCATAATTTTTAAACTTCATCTTTTCTGCCTAGAGCTGTGTACTTGCGTGTGTTATTTATTGTTTTTTAATCAATGTTTCCAATCCTTAACAGCCAAGGATGTTTGAACTTCATTCTCTGTTTGAAGGGGATATTCTTATTTCCCTACAGCTCTAATGTGAATGTTAGGTTCAGACTTTATACAAGGATAACTCTCTCTCTGCTTAAGGCTTTCTGTAACTTCAGTTATTTCTGCACAGGCACAAGGCCAGGTTATACACACCTCTTTTACTTGTAAAGAGAAATGTATGGTGTGTATGAGAGCTTTATCTGGTAACTTCCTGTAAAGTCTTCTGCAGGTTCAAAGCTACAGACCCTTTCCCGGGACTACACAAATGAATTTGCATTCAAGCTCTTGGCTTCTGGGTTATATTCTCTTCTAATCTGTTGACCAATCATAGGAAAGGCTTTTATTTCTGATGAATCTCAATCTAAATATATAAACTGAAACTGTAGAACTGCAATGAAATGATTTAAAGCCTTTTTTTCTGTAAAGGGCCAGATAAGAACTATTGTATGTTCTGTGGACTGAGATGCAGTACCTCGGCTGTATGTGGATAGCTGGATGAACAGAGAAAAAACACATTTCCTAACAAAATGCTCAAAATATTCAAAATGATATTAAGAATAGACACATTTTGAATTTCTTATCTTGTAAGTTCCACATTACCAAATATGGTTTAGAAAGTTATTTTCAAATAGTGTTTAAAAACATAAGCTGTGTTCTTAGCTTAGCAAAAGAATTGATTTAACCTGCTGGAAAGTTTCCATTCTTGGGATTGGATCAACTTGAAATCATCATAATGAATCATATAATAAAAATTTGACTTTTATTATATATTTATTAAAATGAATTCAAAGCAGTTTACATTTTTCAAGTGAAATGCAATCTCAAAATTATATTAAATATTATTCTAAGTTCCTTTCCCTTCAGTATATATATTTAAAAATTTTACTATGTATTTTATCACATTATATTCCAAAATATATGGGTAGGTTGGTAAAAATAGAGAGATCGATAAGATCTGAAGAGAAACCAGGGTTTATATCCATCAGGAAATGGATAGATAAAGAAAATGTGGTAGGTACACCCAGAAGAGCACTATCCTGCCTCAGACAAGGATACGTGTGAATCGACTATAGGGAAATGGATCCACCTGGAGCCATAAGGTAAAACAAACAAATCAGACACACAAGCTTAAACATGTCACGATAGCTCTTATACAAGAAATCCAAAGTATATATAATTTAAACAGTAAAATAAAAGACAGACAATAGTTAATTAGGAGATGTATCTTTTTCAAATGGGAGGGGACTAAGAAATGGAGGGCAGAAGTGGAAAGAGAAGTAAAAGTAATTAAATTGTGTTACACATATGCATCAATTTCCCATGATAAACGTAATTGCTATGAACTGTAAAAATAAAATTAAAAAGGTAAAGCAGGTTTGGGTTAAGTTATTCATAAATAGAACTAATATTACATGAATCATGCTTGATCAACAACTATTACAATAATTGAGCCCTGTCTCAGAATTAGAAATAATGCTGTAATTTTAGTCCTAGTTCTGGATTCCATCAGCTATGTAAACTGACCACGTTATTACTTTTATAGCACTTTGAGTTTCTTATCTATAAAATGTAATTGCCAATAACATTACTTACCTCATAGCAATCTCGTGAATATATTAATGTGAATAGGAATTTGAATGTCACAAGAGTGCCAAGCAGCTAAAATTGTTGAAAGAGGTTTTTGTATTTTACAAATTTAAAGAAAGCAATAGACTTTACTAGTGGCTCTCCATTACATAACTAATTTTATATAGTCCTCAAATTATATTTGGCAGGTAAATGTATAAATTCGTCATTTTACAATAAAAGATCAGAGGATTAGGAAACTCGTTTGAGAATGCATTGCTTAGTGGCAGACGGAAAATTCAAAGCCAGACACAGAGGATTAAAAACAGATACATTTAAACTCCACAGTCCTATAGCTGGATAATAGATTACCGGTTTTTAGCCCTCTAAAATTTGTCTGACATTTTTGTGACATCCATATTTTTCTAGGAATCATCGTTATTTGAACATAATTTTATATTTTCTTCACATTTCCTCATTTCTCATTCTTCACTTTTTTTCTGGTATGGAGCATCTGACTAAAGGCCTTGCACTTGTCAGGTAGGGACAGAGCCACTGAGCTATATCCCCTGCAGAAGCACACTTACCCTTAAATATGAAAAAGGCTGTTTGAAATTTGATGCAATAAAATTCAATCACCTTTCAAATAATGCATATTCAACTTCTTGGATAGTAACTAACACTGTGAAGTTTTAATTTTCTTCTGTACCTTTATCCATTAGGATTTTTTTGAAGCATCTTTTCATAGTGGATTTTAGCTATTCTACAAAAGGAAAAGAAAACAAACATCAAACTGTGCTATAAAGCAAGATGCTATAAAATGTCATCCTACCAAAAATTTGGCAAGAGACTTATCTAAAATAATGATGGTAGTTTAGCAGTATAATGAATTCATTTTTCCTCCTAACATTTCAATAGGGAATTTTGGTCGGAAAAATGTTTCCTAGTGTTTGATATTCTTATAAATAAATATGCTGTGGAGCAATTTTTCTTCTATAAAATGTGGAAGAGATTTAAAATTTTTCTGTTATTCAAAATTTGTCTTTTTTGAAATTTTATGTTTTCTTTGACAAATCGTCATTATATCGTATGGTTACAGCATGATATTTTATGTAACATGCCCACTCCAGTAAGATTATATCAAGGCAATTTATATACCCATCTTCTTCTCTACTTAATATATATTTATGTAGGGCAGGTGTTTGAGAATTTACAAGTCTCTCCAGAAAATGAGAATGGATAATTCTGCCATTTTTCTACCTCCAAATTGTCTCATTGAATTAGAAGATGAATGCCAATTCAGAATTGTGATTGAAGAAGACAGATTTTTCTCTACTTAAGTCTTTTACAGAATAGGATTTCCAACTCTCTTTGATTAGTTATCTACCAGAATTTAGTTTTACATTGAATAGCACCCAATCTGTGATGTACTTAGAATATTTTCACTGTGATAGTACCATAGTCCATGCTCTTTCAATTCAGCTGAAAGTAAAGTAAACTAGGTATCAGAACACTCTTGCCTCCAAAAATTAAGCCTTAGTAAAATTTGTGTCGAATCTGTTATTCACAGAATTGTGGTTCAGGATGTAAAAGTTTCAAGAGATAATAAAAACTGTAGCATCAAAAATAATTTCTTCACTTAAAAATCTGGAAAAGCACTGAGATAAGTAGCCTAAGCAGTAGTTTTTAGTACTTTTAGTACTTCACAGCTTCTAAAAAATATTGTGAGTCTGTGGGAAATGTGTATTCCAAGACTTACTGACTTCACACAGCTAGAATTATAATCCAGAAAAGTAACTGTTGCCATAACAAAAAATTAAAACTTTGGAAAATTGTGTTGCAGTGATCTCAGATAGTAGGCTTGACTGCATTACATTTTAGAAAGCAAGGAACCCAAAGAAAACACTACTACTAATAAAAGCCATTTGTTCAATTTGATTTGATGCCTTTAAGGCCTTCCTAGGTCCAATTGTGTGTCATTTGCCATGAAGATCTTGGCCTTTCTTCAATTGTGCCATCTGTTGAAGGTCAGAATCACATCACCACTTTATGACCTAGTAATTCAAAATAGCTTTTGTTTGAAGGATGACAAAACATTCTATAAAAGACTCTCTACTAATGCAGTCCTAAAAGTTTCATCCATTTATCCCAGTTTTGCAGCAACACTAACTCTGTTCTACCTCATATACTTAAATCTTAGTGTCTCAGGACCATTTATATTTAATGAGTTCCCATGGATTTCATAACTCAAACAAATAAAATGTTACTATATATAAAGTAATAACCTACAGCTGATTAATATGCAGTTTCTTAAATTGGGTGACCTTCTTATTCAACCTTTTAAACATGTTTATTTTCTTTAATTTAGTGTGTTAAAAAGCTGATTGATTTTCTATCTGAACTTATCACGGAGGACCATACTTAGTGAACAAAAGGTCAATTTATTCTTATTTGCTACTGTTTTGTTGAATCTGTAAGAAAATTCCACAGGATAGAGAATTTACCTTCTATTCCTGTTTAAAATAATGTATTCTTATGTTCTTAGTTATAATAGGTAATTTTCATCTTTAGGATGTTGAGATAATATAGATTCAATTTAATTTTAAATTCTCCCTAAGAAAGTCTCATATACACCTCTCTGCTTATTTGGAAAATAACAGCTGATGAATACTAGGTAAGTTAGGGTTTGTAAAAATGCTAACTTTATGATTTAAAATATGGTTATAGAATATTAGTGCAATGAACCTCATATTCGGCCATATTTTAAACTTTTTCCCTTAAAATATTTTGGAAGTCACACAGCTTGTTAGTAAATACTTCTATGTCTAGATATGTTATAAAAATAAAGTGACCTGATATCAGTGATCTTTATTTTTTAGCTACACTAATCATAGCATAGAAAGAGATTTATATGAAATCAATTTTATATATATTTAGGAAGCCGTTCACAGTGTTGTAATTCACCAAAGACCTGTGGGTACAAATGTATTTTGTTAAAATAAAAACTCTGCTCTATTCATTCTTGAAATATATATATATATTTTTGATCCACAAACACATGTATTGTAGTCTAAGAATAAGGCAGGAGCAAAGCACTTACTTAGGACAGCGTTAGACTGACCATCACTGAATATAGGTAGAAATGAAGTAAAACAAGGAATATACTATTTCTATACTGTTAAATTTGCAAGACTGGTTTATGAGATGAAAAATATTTTTGTGTATTTTGCAGAATAAATGAACCAAGACCTTAGTGGAGACTTACCAAATGTCCTTATTATGATTAAGGACTGAGATAATGTTTTATCCATGCAAAATTTACTAAATGGATTTATACAGAATAGAAATATGGCTCATATACATTTAGAAATAAAATCTGAGTTTACAAAATGTGATGTTTAAGCTTTCATTAACATTTAATTTCCTAATTTGAGTTTATAAATGATTGTTTTTAAATGATAAGAAATAAGAAGCTGTAGTATTATGAACTTTCAGAACATTACATTAAAATCTAAAATCCTATGAATTTCTTTCTATGAATTCTTAATGATATCATGCTTTATTTTACTAACATTTTGATAGACTCACATCAGCAATACAGAGTAAGATTAGGTGTGTTTCCCGTAATACATGGTTGAAGAACTTTCTTTC